>VZTV01007347.1:0-12792 GCA_013400875.1 Anhinga rufa
TTTTTTTTTTTAAGTTAACATGCACGAACTGCATTCTTGCGTAACAAATCCCCGTGTGTGCATGTAGCGCATGCATGTTCTCAGCACCGATTTATTAAAAGCTTTCAGCTGACGGCTTTAGTAAGTTACTGCTTCAGAAAGGTAACAGAAAACTCTTAGAAAGAAACAAAAATAAGGAAGAGGAAAAAATACACGGGTGCACAGCGATATGTAACGTGACTATGGAGGAGAGCTGTCGATTTAAAATATATTGTTAGGAATTTACATCATCTGATCAAATGAAAAGCTAAAGAGAAACTATACATTTTATTTACGATAGCACATGACAACTGTATTCATACACACCTCGTGTTTAAGTGATACGAGAGGTCACACAATCCTCTCCTGACAACGCACCCATTTGACAGTCAACCTCCTTCAAAGCCATACCACACGTCCTCATCTCTTAAAAGTGTCAGGGAATGAATTCAAAGTAGTTAAAAGCTGCTTAGGCGAGCAGTTCAGAAACAAGCTCCAGCAGAGACTCTTGAAGCCCAGCGGCATTCAGCTTACCGCGACAGACACCCCAAGTGCGACTCTTCTTTTCAAGGAGACGCGCTACCACGAAGCGGTCGTCACTCGCGGCGCTTGCCGTCTGCCGGCAGCGCTGTGCTGGCAGAGCTCCCCTTCCGCGCGAAGCTGTACCAAAGCCGTACCAGGCCCTAGTACTACATTATTACATACGATCGCACACACACACACAACCCCCAGGCGAGCAGGTTCTCCCAGCGATGACAACAAACATAAACTGCATCAGCTGCTCTCTTCTGTCACCGATATCAGACTCCCGGCTCAGGAGAGACCGGCCTGCGGCAGAGCAGCCCTTCTGAAGCTTGGCAACAAAAATCACCAAGAACCCCAGAACTTCACACTTGTGCTCTCCAAAGCAGCCTCTCACAGCATCGGAAAGCACGGCTCAGAGCCACACCAGGCAGGGCTTAGAGAACTCGCAGATGTGCTGAAGCCAGAAGCGAGGCCAGGTGCCCACACACCGCAAGCAGCAGTGTCCTTCCTCAACGTCCAGCTGGGATGGAAGAGAGCAAACGAACCCCTCTCCCGTCATACACAATTCACACAGTTGGATAGGAGCCATGTAACGGCTGGAGGATTCTCATCCAAGACCAAAAAAACTAATTTTCTAGAAATTTCACAAGATTTCCAAGCACAGACCTCCCGTTTTCACACCCCCCACGCCCCACCACAGAGATGCAGCCAAGCTACTGCTTACTTGTGAACGAAGAGGTTACCCACCTGCAAACCCCTCTTCTCAACGAGTGCTTCCAGGAGAAGCAGGCATTCAAATTCAGAGGCAGGAACACACACATAAAAGCCCCAACACGCCACACCCCAAGTTTCTAATACAAGACAAGACCGAAGCCCGTGACGCAGCCACAAGCCCACCAGGACGGATCTTTCAGATAAGGACAGTTACAGAGCTTTTCCCAGTTTTCCTGAGAGGCCGATAACCAAAGCGTCAGATCTCAGATCCTCCAAAACAAAACTAAACAAAATTAAGAGAACCAAGCCACAAAGCTATAAAATCAATTCCATTATTTGCTTATTTGAATAAAATACATACTTAATCGATACTCAACTACTTGCTCTTACCCAACAGTACAGCAAGCTTCCCAAATCTCCCAGGTAGTATTTTGAGGCAAACTACTCATATGTGACCCGATTCCTTTTCTAAAGGACAACTAGAATCCTGAGCAGTCCGTACTTACTTAAAACTTACTGTTATGCAAATGAAAGCAACCAGGAATATGAAATATCTGAATAAAGCAACAGAAGAGTAAATTGTGCCCTGCTGCTCAGAAGTTTCATATTAAATCTTGTGCGACCATGATGCATAAACATGATCATGATCTCCAGCTGTTTTCTGACACTCAGCAACTGTACAAACCTTTTACAAACAGTATGACGAATGTATTACTGCGAAATCTAATGTGGAATTCAGTTTCTTAACTAAATTACAGTAGCAGCGAACTGAATTCAAGACAGACATTATTGTTGTTTTGGAAACCCTTCCCTAATAGCGGTTTTGCCTTTGTGATCTCAGAATGGTTGAGATCTTCGATCAAAAAGGGGAAGTTACATATAATACTGCATTTCCACAAACAAAATATTAGCAGCTTGTTGGATACCAATTTTCAAATTGCATCAGAAGTATAATTTTCTAGGAAGACTTCACACAGACTGAGAGCTCCATAGGTGCAGATGGAATATGGAGTTTTAATTGATACAGACTCTATTAAGAATGCAGTTAGCTGGCACAGCAATACGCTCTACAGAAGATGTCAAGATGACTTCTCAAGAGCATAATTTCCTCCAGAAATCCACACAATTGAGGTGATTATTGATTTAAGGAACCATTATTATAAAACTCTACATGATATCCTGGATAAGTAACACTGTGTCCTGGAATCTAAACTTCGGTCCCACATAAGAGCAAAGAAAAACTGACGTCATCTACGTTACCACACTGAACTCCATGTGCTAGCCAGCCTTACCTCTCCCGAGCAAGAGCTTGTGAAGCTGCAGTTACACCTCGCTGCTGCTGCCAAACGCACCTCTGGGACACGTGAAGCAGCCACGTGATAAATCCAGCGGTGGAAGCCACAGAAGTAGAAGGGATGCATTTTTGTCACAACAGATACAGCCATATTTCAAGCAATACAGCGCATAGCTCGCACACAGGAAGACATCGCTTCAGCCAGGAAAAGAGCTCTGGCAGAAAAATTAATGGTAGAGGTTAGCGTAAGCCGAGCCAGGTAAGGACGTGGGAGGCATGTGCACATTACACCTTCTTTGTAGTGAAGATGAGGTAAGAAGAAAAACCTCCAGGAGAGACAGAGTAATTGCACTAAATTGTTTTCCCAACCCAACACACTACTTCTGGAAGCACAATTACTCACCCCTGCAGTAACTACCATAATTCAAGATGCTGGACTTGTTATGCATGGAGGACAACCTGCACCTTCTTGTACTCCTGCGGAAAGGCAGCAGGAGTTGCACGTCCACAGTCTTTCAGTTCACTTTTAATTAGGCCTGCAATACTTAAGTGCTCCAGCATACAGATAGAGTACGCTCTGTGCAGCTTACCCTCTGCTTTGATTCCTTTGCAGGTGACCAGCAATCCCACAGTCACCCTCACACAGGGGCAAAGCAACTATTCTTCGCATTTAATTTTTTCCCTACAGATACTTGAAACTAGCTGATGTGAAGTCAGTGCCAAGACAATGGCTGAAATTATTTATTTTTTTTTTTTGGTGTGTCATCTATTCCAGCTGCATTGGTTCACTTCTGTCCCATGGGGATAAGGCTATCCACTGACAGTATCTGCCTAGTATTTCCAGAAACCAGCATTGAGAACAGGATTAACTCCTGGTCTACGAATGTCTTTGTTATTTAAGCAAAGGCTGTATTATAAATGGATATCATACTATGGTGAATCAGTCAGAAAACCGCTGTCCTCTGAGAACATGAATAATCTGTACATGCAACAATGCAATACACTAATACTTCAGTAAATAAGATTAAAACTTGTGTATACTGCCAGACTCTGGGAGAGAAAGACTACAAAACCAAAGAGAGCTTAACACAACAAGCTCCCTGGCTCTGTTGCACACTGTACTGTACAGTTAAAATATTCTTCCCAGAAACTATCTTGTTGCACACACACTTGTTTCTGTCTTTCTAAGAACAGTTAGAAGTTCATCATTTTATGGATGCATTTTAAAGTTCATTTCTGTATGCCAGAGGCGACACCCTTTCAGTTGTTTTAATAACACAAAACCAAGGTAATTGTAACTACAGCTCTACAAAGCTTTTCCCATTACTTATAACTTGGATTGAAAAGCGGATTTTATTGGCATGTTTATCTCAAGAATGATGACATTGGAACCGTTTGCAGAATGCATACGTTATGCTATACCAGCACATCAGTGGTAGGATATCAGCTTAGGCTGTCTTCACCTACCCCAGAAAATGAATGTAGATATAATCGCGTCTTGCAATATTCCACAAGCAAGGGTTTTGTGAGGAGAAAAGTTACTACCAAGAAACGTGTTCATTTTCTCCCAGGCAAACTGCTGAGTGCTTGCTCTCCTCCTGTAAAGCTTGTGGAGAAGACACTGACCATAACATCCAATGGTGCGGGAACAGATGTTTGCCAGGTCAGCGGTAAAGAGATTTAACAAAATGTCCTAAGAAAAAGGCTCCACACCACATTTTGCACTGAAGTGCCAACACCAGATCCCTCATTTGCTCCAAGAAGCGCTCTGAAGAGACCCAGAAGCCACAGGCTACTGATACAAACAAAACAAAACAAACAAACCAACAAAACTACTACCTTCTTTTTACGACCAGCTTACAATAGGTAAGAAGATAACGAGTTAAAAGTTTTCTTTCTTGATTAAACATTGCACATCAATTAAAAAAAACACGAAGGAACGCGGCTGAAATTTTTGCAACCAACACATCTGAGCAGCCAACGCAGTCAGTACGGCATGCGTTCCACTGAAATACATCTTACAAACGAGACACTGAAGAGCTGTGAAGCTTTCCTTACGTGAGCCCAAACACACGCCAGTAAGAGAGCCGCCTTTCCCATCCCGCTTCTGATTCACTGCAGAATTTTGATTGCTAGATCCACAGAAACTCAACTATGTTAAGCATCTCCACTGGTGAACAGCACACACGGACAGAGATACCGAATCTGGTATGGAAATACGAGAAACAACATACCTAATTTTGCAAAGTATAACAAATGTGAACAGTCAAACTTTGGTACAAGCACTACATCCAAGGCAGCAGTGCCAGGCTCTCCCCCTATGATTTTTCACTACTTGAAGTCAGGCAACATCTAAAAGCAAATAAATAAATAAATAAAATTAAGACATAGAGGGACGCCCCCAAAGGCCCATCTGCTAGGTGGTGGCTATCAAAGGGGACCTAGGAAGAGAGAAGAACTTGGTAACCTTTTAAAATGTAGAAATAATTCCCGTTTGCAGTTACATACACGGAAAGAACAGCTAGCACTTGTTCGTTTCCAGAACAAGCAGCAATAGTCAAAGTAAGAAGGGAGTAAGAAGTCTCCAAGACAGCTTGCTCTCACTGTGTAAAAGTCATCTTTAATGCAGTAAATACATGATGTAAGAGTTGTATTATACATGTATTTCACATTTATGAGAAGATTCCCAAGTAGAGCCGGTTCAAGTGTAGTTTTGCTGTCGCTGCCAGCAGAAGAGTAGCATGGGGTTAAACCATTACTTAAGATGGATAGAAAAACAAATATGCAATGGGCAACAAAAATCAACTTGTGTTTTATAAGCTAGAACTAGGTTTAAAGTAGAGATCATTGTAGCGGGAAATAAATTAACAGAAATTAACAATTTGGATTGGACTTATAAAAAACTACTCAGCTATTAGCTAGCTGAATGAATCGGCTAAGACTGGAAAAAGTGGATCACATCTTACGTGACCTATCGTTTACCTAGCTACCTTTTCACAGCGCCTTACAGCACATTCTGCAGAACATTCCTGATTCATCCCTTTCTGCCAAAACAATTAGATTTTTTTTCTCATGTATTTCCAAGACTCAAAACCCAAGTACAGTATTACATTAAGCTGACAAATCACAACATAGACTACTGAAACCCTGAGCACTTCCTCCAAATAACAAGTCTGGTTTTGATATCAAAATAGAATTATTAAAAAAAAAGACATATTTCCGTATGTACCATACATTATATACTGCTGAGTCAGACAACATTTAAAGTACTACATCCAACCGTGCCAAGCCACCAGCCTTGGCCAAAAGCCAGACTGAAACAATGCGGTAAGACAAACGGACAACTGACCTTTACCATTTCTAGCAAACAATCACTTTTTTTCCCCCCTTCCTTCTAGCAGAACATCAGAGTCCAAGCAGAATCCCAGTTAAAGAGCGACGGCAGAAAGGTAACTTCTCCTGGAAGGAAGGCTTTGGACTGTGACCGGCCAGCAAAACTTTTTCCCCCTTCCAGATTCTCCTCCTCTTTCATGGCTTCTCTCAGCTCTTGCCCTTTCTTAAACCTCCTTAATGATCCTTATCCCCCACAAGCTTAAGTACTAGGAATGATCTCAAATGTAATAAGAGAAGCCGTAACGCTGCCAATGGGGCCCAGTTTTTCTAAACTCTGGCTGTAGGCTAAGAGAAAAAGCACACAGAAACCCCCGCGTCGCTGCGTTGTTTCTCATCACCCTTCGCTCCCCCCACAATAAGCCACATCTCCAGGAAGTCAGAGGAATAAAAAAGTTGAGCGATGGATTTAATGTATATACCACGCAAGAGTCCCATGAGTGTGTGTTGCTAAAATAATTTCCTTGAAATTTAACAGTTTGCACAGGCGTCTGTGTATTAAATCACCGGTAATATCCCATCAGAGACAGACGCCATCAAACCCTCTAATTCTTCAGTGAAGCATCTACCAAACGCTTTAGGCCTGTTTTACTTCTCTTCCAGATGCTGTCTCACTTCTTCTGTTAAAGGAAATCTAAGGCAAATTGTCTCAGTCTGCTTTTTTTCCTCCCTCTTATTCTATCCACCTTCTCCTTAGTTTGCTCTGCTGCGATCAATCGGCAGCTTGCTCGCTCAGGTGGGAGACCTCGCCAAAGCCACCCTGCTGTCTGGAGTTTCGCTGCTGCTCAAGGAGATTTTGAGTATTAGCTGCTGAAACACTGAGCTGCAGCTCCAAGCTCTGCACATCAGCACAAGCACTGGCAGACTCTTCTACAACCCCGAGATACAGGCGGCCATTTATTGACTACTGCCGATTCATTCACATCAAACAAGTTTCTGAAGTTCGTATTCTGCTTGTTACCTTCAGAATACCTCCTACCCTTCATAGGAAAATTGATTAGTTTTCTCAGTCCTGATTATCACTTGTCTCATTAAAGACAGCACGCTGTGCTATCCTTAGAAGCAAAATCACTCAAAAATTGCACGACATCAATTCAAGACTGCATGTCTATAAAGAGACATTACATGCTTTCCATTAAAACAGTTGGATTAAATACTACCTGAACACCAGGACAGAACTGCAGCTTTTCTTTCCTTATGTTCAGTATATAATTAATATGTTATGAATAGTCAAATAAGTCTACCAACACCAAGAAATATTCCCTATTGGAAACTGAAGCTTAGCAATTCTCAATTCCCAAAATCCCAGCCTTCACCTCACAAAATCAGTACCTAAAATTAAAAAAAAGAAAGAGACCACAGGAGCCTGGCAGGATAGTCTGCCCCTTGTTTCTGAAACAAATCCCGATTTTGTTAAGTCTCCTGTAAGATAAACAAACAAATCCACAATACATTGCCTTAAACTAACCCAGTTTAGACCAAATATGTCTGACAAGGTTCCGGAAGAAAGAGAATTCCTGCTTCAAACCCAGGGCTCATCAGTATCTCAAACATTTAAAAAAGAAGATGGAGTTGCATCTGTTTTATTTTGGGGGGGTGGGGGGTGGGGATGAGGGAGGGGACACCGCAAACAACGCTGTTTTTGGAATTGGACTTGGTAGTTTTGGTGTGTAAAAATCCTTGGGAAGAAAGAACAGCTTCTATAAAGGCTAGAAATAATCGATTTTTATGCAAAAACTCAACTAGGAGCGACCCCAAAATTCTTTACACATTCCTTAAATTAAGGAAAAAATCCAAAACAAAACCATCATCTTAGGGCAAAAGAAAGCAACGCGATATAAGACAACCTTGCAGGAAGCAAGAACGTAAACACTTGCAGGACAACGCTGTTAACACTATCCCGTGGCGGAGGCAGACTTTTGCCTCCGCCGCCGAGGATGCTCCCTCGCCTACGACGGGAGCCGTGCCGAGGGTTCTGCCGGCCCCCCGCAGCACGCCTGCCTATCGCCGCCTGCTCAGCTCCAACACAAACACACCAAGCATACTCCTCAAAATTGCTTCATAAAGGCAACGATAACATCTAGCACTGCTGTCCTTTTTAGTCTAGGATCAGATGTATTCTGTACACATTAGCAGCTTGAGTGGGTTTTCCATCACAAAATTATCAGAAGCACGGTATGTAAAATTAGTGTTTATTAAATTCTCCAAAAGCCGGACAAACATCTACGTGTAAACCATGCATCTACGAATGCGTGCGGTTCTATCTAAATAGTTCTGTAAAATAAAAACAACGCGTGCACTTTACAGACATAGTCTCAAAAGCGATGCTTCCATTATCTATGAGGAATCTGCTTACTTAAACAGTCACTGAAATTCACCTCCCAAACCCAGAAATAGCTCTCCTCGCTTTGATACAGATTTTATAATGATTGCCATTAAAGATATAGCGAGAGCAAAGTAAAAAAACCCCACCAAAAAAACCCCCATGAAGCAAACTAAAAATAACATGGAAGTTGGGCTGATTAGGCGAAAGGTTAGCACAAAGGATTTCTACACTGTCAAAATAAATGTTAAGGCACGTTCTATATTCATATACCAAAGTGGAATTTATCCACAAATTCCGATTTTGCTTTCTGGATTGCTTAGATTGCAAATCGCTTTAAACGCTTCAAAGAAAAAACAAAACAAAACAAAAACCAAAACAATCACATCTTCACTCCAAAAATCAAAACCTATGAAAGAAATCTAGAATGAAAGCAAGTTAAAAGTTGTCTTCCTGAAACAAAGAAGGAATCCTCACACACCTCATTCCAGCCGTGGGAAAATGGAGCAAATAATGCGTAGAGAACGCCGCGGGACCGGCGGCTAACACTCTGGGGATCAATTGACAGCAGGGCAATAAAAAAAAGAAAGTTAAAACAGATACTTCATTAAAAGCCTACAGTTACTGGTTTTACATACATGGACTTGAAGAGCCATTTTCTAACTGAGACTCCACAGAAACACAGCAAAAACCTCTTCCTCCGCTGAGGCCAAACACTGTGCTTATGCAAGTATGTGGTAAACGAAGAACAGCTAAGGAACACATACAACTAGGTGTTCAGCCTGAAATCAGAACCCCAGCCCGGCTGCGAGAGGAGACGTACACAGCTACCCATTGAGAAAGCTGCCGCCATCGCGCTTACTCCTGAAGGGCAGTGGAAAAGCATTTTACTTGAGTATCTGCACTATTGAATTACTTCTATAAAACACTCCTACAAAGTCACTTGAAATACGTACTAACCAGCTCCTCTAAAACACTCTGCTCTCAAAAAAACACCTATAAGCAAGCCCTCCTCCCGCTCTATTTTAGAGTTAGATTCCAGGTATGTTTAAATCTTACTGCAAATATTTTTATCTCTTTAAATGCCACTATTAAACAAACCACTGAGTATTTCCTATTCAGAATCCTCTTGTCCATGTAAGGTAAATGCAATACCAAGCAAAGCTAAAACTCTAGTTCAGCTTAAATGTAATTCTAGAAATTTACCCAGCAACCAAGTTATTTTTGTGCATAACATTTAAGTAACACTGGGAAGAAAAAAAAACCACACAGTGATTGATTCTCTAACCCTTGAGAATGAAGTAGCTTTTGTATACACTTAAATACTTCCTTCTACACTGCCTTGAGTATAGATCCTTCTACCATGTACTCAATTTTCCCTCTAGGTTGCATCTTAGAATTTTTTTATTATTACTTATCTATTTTTTAAAGCATACCAGCTCCCCTCCTCTTTTCTTCTCTTTAACACCAGTAGTCGAGTACTTGGTTAAAGCTACTACCGTACCATGGAACAAACACAGGCCAGTGATGTCTGATCAGCCAGCCGTACATAACAAATGACAAAGGGATGACTGACTTTGAAAGGAAAAAAAAAAAAAAACAACACACAAAACCACAAACCAGCATGCACGCAGTTGTGCTAAACATACTTGTAGCATTTTAATAAAGAGCAACAAAAACCAATTACCTTGAATAGCCATTAGAGAAAGCAGGTCTGCCAGAAAGGCTGAGCGCTCCCAAAGGAGCTAGCGTCTCATCCCCTGATCCCTGGCACCTATTCCAATTTTCTGAACCGGCAGGAAGAGATGGAATGATATTAAAAATTGGTTTCTGATCCTGCTGCTGAGAGAGCGATGCAGTATTTAAATCATAGTGATACATTTGTCCCCCAGAGGTACTGACACCATGGATTGATATGGCAGAGGCTTTAGTACTCAGCAGATTAGACCCAGAGAAGTTTGCCTGACAATACATTGGGCCCATGTTTTCTTGCTTTATGCCAGGAGTACAGAGTTCAATGAAGTCTTCTTTTTCTGTTTTCACTTGAGGCATTGGCATTTTGGAACTGGGTAAAAGGTCACCACGGTCATTAATTTTAGGTTTAGTGTCAGATAAAATAGGAGGCTTGCAGTCTTCACCGAGATTTCCTTCCAGGAGAAACGCATCATCTGCGGATATAGGGGACAGCAAGCCACCGTCATCTAGCAATGGGTCAAGCCTCCACGGGCTCCCACTGGGCTCTTTGCCAGGTGATACTGGCGGCAATTCTAAATCCTGGAGAATATCCAGGGTGCTTTGGTCTTCAGAGAATAACTTCAAGTTGCCACCATTTGAGCCAACCTGGCTTTGGACTGCAGTTCCTGACTCTAAAGGGACGTTGCGGCCAGCCATGCCTGGGAAATCCGGCTCAAGCGGCACCTCAGAAGGTATTGCTCCCTTTGTGTCCTCGGCCAGGCTCGAGGACTTGCTCAAGCTCGCAATACTTTCTTCCAGGAGCCTGAAGTCTGTTTCTCCAGAAGAGATGCCGATTTGGCCCTGCTGCGAAAATCCAAGGTCATTTCCCATCACTTTTGCATCTGTTTCACCCATGTACAGTCCCATCGAGAGCGATACTGCCTTGGAAAGGTCTGGCTGAGGCACATTGTTTACTAATCCTTTTGAAAAGTCAGCCAAAGCAGGTTGCTGATTGGAATCTGACTGAGAAGACGCGGGGAGAGGAGATGTAGACACAGGGGTTTGCAGAGTAGCTCCACCCCTGAAGGGTGGACGAAAGTCCATCACAATCGCTCCTTTGGTACTGATGAGCACATTTTTCCTTGTTTCGTCTTGATCCGACGAGTTCAGCAATTCTTTGGAATCCATTACTTAAACATTAGCTATAAAAAGATCAGAAACATTCAAAGTTAGCACAGCAAGGATATTTTAGTAACAGCTTAAAAAAAAAAAGGCTAAATCATTAGCCTGGTAAACCTGGTTTAGCTACTCGAAAAGCACAGCAAATCAAGCTACAAACTGACATGTGTCACATCTTTCTCAAACGCACTGGTTTTGTTTTTGTTTTTGGTTTTTTTTTTTGTTTAGGTTTTTTTCCACACACCCCCACCCCCGCCCCCTCCCCGACTGATAACAAGGAAGTATATTTTTTTAAAGCCTTGCTAAACCTGGATGAGGTGGTAAGTCTGCCTGCATGCAACTCGGAACCAGGCTACAGCGTAAGACATCTTTCTGAACACACCCTCTAGCCCTGTTACCCACCCTGGCAGGTAAGGAAGCACAAGAATTGTTAAAGTGCCCTATTTACAAATTTGGGAAGGTAACCTTCCCTGGTATTTAATGACACCGTGAGCAGGGCAGGGGAGAAGGACATTCACTGCCTTTCCCGAGCCAGTTCCCCCTCTCCCTGCAGGTTCAGATGCACAACAGGTACCGAAATCTCCCCAGCCAGCTCTCAAACACGGTACCTACCAGCAAGCAAAAAATCCAAGTGCTTTTTGTTGTCCGGGAGCTACACAACCTCTCCACCACAAAACACAAAATTCGCTATCTTTGCATAGGTTCAGCTTAAAATACAACTTGTGAGTCTTGAAATAAACTCAATTCTTTAAATAAATCTCATATTTATAAATAAAAGCTAACTAAAAATAAAGTAGAATTTTTATTAGCTTCCTACACTTCAACAGCTCACGGCGACTCTCCAAACACATCTAACACTGACAACAGATCTCCTAAATTTCATGTTTGTATTTACCACATTTATTTTCAGCAGAGAGCATAAATATTTGGAGAATAACTGTAAATTCTTTGGCAAACTTTCTATACTGTTTGTCTACGGACTAACACTAACAGCAAACTGCCAAGAGCGATCAGCTCGCACTCCCCCCTAGTCCGTAAGAGGAGGCGATGCCCGAGTTAAAGCCCAGCCACGGAATTATCCATTAAGCAGAGCGACCCAAGAGTGCTCCGAAGTTTACGGTCGTCTTAATTTTAAGCCCGCCAGCTCTGCCGCCCATTTTCTCCAGACTGCCGACGAACGCTGCTGCTTTCCGCATGCCAAAGTTTAAGACTGCAACCAACAAAAAGTCCCCATGTGCACAAACGTTAAGCTTTGGCCTGGGCGAAAGCATCCCAAGCGGGAGAAGCCCAACACGAAAACCCTTCTTGGTCCTTCGACACCACTTCGCAGAGCCCTTCGGTGCGCCCGCGGCGGGGGTCCCTTACCCGTGCTCGCCAAGGCGCCGGGTCTCCTGGGTGGTGCCCGGGGAGCCGCGCTGCTGCCAGCCGGGCCCACGGCGTGGAACGGGGACGGGGCAGCCCCCCGAAATCTCACGGGTTGCCGACGGCACAGAAATATCGCTGGGCCGCTTACGGTGGGCACCGCGGCAGCAACTGGAAAAAAAATTCTCTCTCTCTCTACCTCCAGTTTTGCCCTTTTTTTTTTTTTTTTTAAATACGAAGGGGGGGAAAAAATGTAGTTATTCCATAGGAACATTTCCCCAACGTCAAAAAAAAAAAAAAAAAAAAAAAGGAG
>VZTV01007365.1:0-13975 GCA_013400875.1 Anhinga rufa
CTGACCTGTCCCTTCAGCTAAGCAAATTCCCATTCAAATTATTTATCTAGATGAAGGAGAACAGGACTTAGAGCTCACTCAAGTAAACCAGTCAAGAACAATACAGCACTTTAAGTCCTGACAGCATGTCTGAGGCAGAAGGCATATGGATGTTGTTATCAGAGGATGGATATTAGTACCATTGTGTGTTTTCGTATGTCCTTCAGTTTAATGTAATGATTTTGTCTGTACTGCCAGCTTTTCATTGTCAGATTTAAAAAGATCTCATTGTTCCATGCTCTATGACTGCTTATTGATCCATAAGCTGATGTGAGCTGTGCATCAGGAGGGTCATGTTCTTGATAGAATAAGAAACTGGATGTTAGTAAAGGCTCACATGATTCTTGCCACTCTCTACTGATCGAAGAATGGAAAATGACTGATATCCAGGATGCTGAAGTATGCTCAGGAGTTCAGAGTTGGTCTTGGATAACATGATACTAAAGACCTCAGAGCACAGGCACTCTTGTCATTGCCAGCTCCTCACATATCCTTGCTGGGGTTTTCTATCTGCTTTACCTGTGATTGAACTTCTTTCTGCAGCTTCAGGTTCCCATTTGAATTGAGAGAGCAAAACACTCATTGGACATTAGTTGGATTTTTATTTGTCTAAATCTCTATATATCTATTAATTTAGTTTAGACTGCCAGGTGACATGCTAGGCAAAATATTGTTCATCGAGCTGGCCTCAGCACCTTCATTTCAGAAGGCTGAAAGGGCTGGAGGAAGAAGGGAAAAGAAACTATGCCTCTTTTTGTGTTCTGCAGCCTCATGGCATTATATCCCCCAGGGAAGCTGCACAGATCTTCATTTACTCTTTTGCAGATATGCAAAGTACTATAAGCTACCACATGGGAAGGAGCAGAGAACCCTTTTCAAAATCTATGGAATACAGTTTGATGTCCTCGTCTGCCTCCCAGTCATTCTTTTCTGCTTTCTTTAAGGGTAGAAAATTTAACAGTATTGAACTAATTAAAAACACTGGGTCCATGATCTCTTGTTTTGGTTTGGTGAGAGACTTACTTTTTGTGTTAATAAAACCAGTTCTGGAGATACAGTCTCATTATGGAAGTGTAATCACTACTTGCTGGTTTTTGCATGTGCAGGTTGCAAGTGCCATTGAAATTGCTATTTGTGTAGATAATTGCTCCAGCTGTGGCAAGTCACCATTCCACAGAATTTACACAGGAAAAAGTATGAGACTGTGCTGAATCCAAGAGAGGTAAAGAATGTAAATTGCTGCTCTGTGGATACAAAAATGCAGCTGATCCAGGAAGCTTCCAGGGAGCTCTGCACAGCATGCACTGCATGAGTGCAGTGGGCTCTACACACAACCTTGGCATGGCAGAGTCACACCAGCTCTATCAGGGAATGGTGATCCTTCAAGACAGCAGAAAGATGTCATGAAAGGGTTGTCCATGAAGAGGGCATTGCTCAAAGCCTCTTACCTGACAACTTCATTGCCTCTTCCTCTTTTTCCAGATATTATGGTATTTCTCTAGGCTGCCTCTACTAATCCCCCAGCATTTTAGATGTGTATTTTGAAGAAGAGTGAAGAGGAGAGTACCTAAAGGCCCTGCACAACCACACTCCTACAGTTTGTTCCATGCCATCTCTTCCTGTTCCATCTGTCCCTGCAGCTCCCCATGTCCTTACTACCCCGGATACTGGAAATATACACCCTTGCAACATGCAGTTGCAGGGCATTGTTACAGGACTACAAACTGCAGAACCCAAGGCCTGAGGCCAGATCTATGCTGTGTTTGTCCCCAGTTCTCCAATTAACTACCCCAGCTGCCAATGCTCATTTCTTCTGCTGCACAGGTGATGTGTGTGTCCTGTGTTGATGAGCCACGTTCTTCTGATAAAGAAGCCTCTAAAAATAAGCTTGCAGCATGCTCAAGGCAGCATTGCTGAGGTACAGACAGACAACCTTTGAGGAATGTCATTCCAAACTGATTTGGGTTTCTCCCACCCCCCATATTTCAGATTAGATTCTGAGAGGCTAAAGCTAGATTCCTATTGTCCGCTTCAAGTTAACAGGTCCTGTGACCAGAGGATGTATTTTCTAGAGTCAGCTAAAAATTGCTGCTTTCCTGTGGTGGGTATGTGCCAGCGGGAGTACGTTGGTGTTGAAACAACTTGCGAGGTGTCGATTCGATTTTGCTAGGGTGGGCGTTGGCAACACAGAAAGACAATCCTCCTCCAGATCTGCTGATCTATCATCATTATCCCTATTGTACTGTGTCAAATGAAAAACCCAACGGTGAGGATCACTGTTGTAAATTCTCTCTGCAGTTGGATGAAGCAGCAAATGCTGTTTTCTTCTCTAATTTATGTTGGAATTGTTGTTGCAGAGCCACCCTGTGAAATTCTGTGATGCTGGCAGCTGCTGCACCAGCATGTCCAACGAGAACCATGATAAGAATCCGAGCCAATGCACACCAGTGAGTCCAATGAGAACCATGATAATGAAGAATACGAGCTGGGGCAACCTCTCGGACAAGGGGCCTCTTCCCCAGACTGCCAAAAGTGGTGCTGCTGCAGCAAATGCCAGCCAACACAGAAGTACCATGAGCAGCTCTGCTGCCAAAAGAAAAAAGGGCAGTGCATCACAACCTCCCATTAGTTTCAGCAGCTGGTGCTGCCCAGTCACACCCTGAAGAAAGCCCTTCTCTGCAAAGACCCTTTTCTGGACTTGACAGATGGCAATATTAACAACTAACTGCATCACCTTGCTTACAAGCAATATGTTCACTGGTGCTTTGGCTCTTTTGATCTGGAAGACAGAGCCATCATCCTAAGCTGCTGAAGGTAGAAAATTAGAGATACTTATCCCAAAGCAGTCAAAAACTATACTGGTTTTAAGATAGAATGAGGATGTAGCACAACCTGAGCTCACATTATGACTCACTTTGGACATTTACATTTTGTTTTCTTTTAAAGACCTTTAAAAAAGAAAAAGATAAGAAAGCGTGTGGCTTCCAAAAATCTTCTGTAGTACAGCTGAATTCTTATATACTGTCCTTGGTGAGGCACAGTTGCCTACTGCTTAGCATAGAGGAACAAATACCTTGAACTAAAATGCTTGCTTCTGCTTTTACTTCACTCTGTGAGTCACCCCGTGTGGTTTGGAACTGTAGGCTCTGGGGTGAATTCTAAGGGCTACATTTTAGTGGGAGGTTCCAGGCCTCCTGCCTTTGCACTGGTGCATACCAGAATCCCAGCTGAGTCAGGAGATGACCAGCACCCTGAAAATAAGATGGAGCCAAGAGTCATCTCAAAGCATGACCCTTGAAGGAAGGAAGTCCAAAAGAGATATCACTTGAAAACGTGCTCCTGAGCATTTTTCTCCCCCAAAGCCTCACCACCTTTCTGCAGCCCTGGATCGAGAGGCTCTAGACAGAGGCCACTGAGCATGTAGTTGCATAACTCACCATTGAAGGCCTCACAGTCCGTCCAGATTAAACAGGCTCGTTTTAGACTATTTCAGTGACGCAGACAAAGCATTTTCTGAAAAGCCCAGCTGTTTTATTTGTATTACTCCTTTTACCTTGAACTCAGGAATTACAATGAAAAGTACTTTTACCATCTTTGTGTAATATTTTTGGTCATTTCATTCATACTCATTGAAATTGTAATGTTGGACTTTGGCCTCATGTTTTCTCTTGGCTTCAAACAGGCCTTGCCTCCTACACCTCCTCCTGCTGATCTTGGCACAGTGCGAGTTGCTTTCTGCTATGATGCATAAGGCCAGAGTACAGTCGAGGAGCAGCAAATTCAGGGTAGATTAATCTGTGCTCCAACACCTTTTCAGTTCTTCCTTTTTGT
This sequence comes from Anhinga rufa, assembly GCA_013400875.1. Classification (NCBI taxonomy): domain Eukaryota; kingdom Metazoa; phylum Chordata; class Aves; order Suliformes; family Anhingidae; genus Anhinga; species Anhinga rufa. The sequence continues at coordinate 3,871 of VZTV01007365.1, forward strand.
TATACTTGGACATGTTCTATTTTTGTAGAAACAAGGTGAGAAGGATTGTAGCATGTGTATTCTGCACTCCTTTCAACTAAGCTTTGTTCTTTCCGAGCTTAACCAGCAGTTTGCCGTTTCCATTTCCCACATATATTTTAAGATATATTGCTCGCAGATTATGCCAGCTGTATTTATATCTTCAGTTTTAATATGCATTAATTGTATTAACATTCATATTGCGGCATCTTAGATATCTAGAGTGGGAAAATATTAGAGCTGGCATTAATACATTCCCATTCTGGCACATGAACCGACTCTCCTTTTGGAAAGAATTGCACTGAATAGTCATTCAGACTGTGATTTTAATCTCCTTTCACATTTGTATATATGTTCTTCCTTATCCTCTCCCCCCTTTTTCTGGTCCTTTCAGTTTTGACTTTTTGTAATAAATAGAGCGTTTTACTAATCTATAGCTGACTCAAAGACTCTTTAATAGTTTTGCACTGTCTGAAATTCCCACTGCTGGTTTGTCAGTTCGCTTCATCTCTTTCTAATTAATGATTTACCTGCTATTATGAGGGTTATGGTGATGTTTCTAAAATAAGCGCTGTATTGGGCAGCTCAGCATCAGGAAGGTGATGCAGATCTCTGCTTTTATAGCAAAGATTAATTCTGCAAGAGGATAAATAAAGGATTTTCTCATTGTGGATGGGAGGGTGACAGTCTTGGATAAACTTCCGCTATCTTTTGCAGGCAGGTGCTCTGTCCTTGCCCTGAGCTGGCTGCAGGTCATGTCTTGGTGTTAGGATGGCCCTTGCCTGAGGGAGCATCTGTCAGCTTCTTTGTGAGACTCAGTAGCCCGGACTCTGCACAGGGCTGACAGCAGCAGGCTTACAGGTAAGGCTGACTCATGCCTGGCCAGTATGGAGGTGAAAGACTCCCCATAAACTTGCTAACAGTGAGTGGCATGGGAAAAAGTCTTCCAGATTTAGCACCAGGGTGAGAGCATCCTCCTCAGGGTGACCCACCACCTGCATTGCCCAACCCCGCATCCATACACAGCGGAGCTACAGCAGCGGGAGGCCTCAGGGCAGAGCCTTGCCGAGCCCCGGCTTATCCCGGGCAGCCCCAAAGGGGCCGGGGCGGCGGTGAGCCCCTTTTCCCAGCCGGAAACAGCCGGGGGAGAGGCTCCGGCGCCTCCGGGCAGCCGCCGCCTCCTCCTCGGCCGCGGGCAGGGCCGGCAGCTGGCGGGGAGGGGGCGGCAATCAGGAGCCCCAGCCGGTACAAGCCCCGGGGCTGCGGGAGCCATCTCCGGGCTGCTCGGGGCGCTGTGGCTGCGCGGGGCTGCGGCGGCCGCTGCCCGGCGTGTGGGGGCTGCCGCCCGCCCTTCCAGGTCACCGCCATGGTGTCGTGCGGGGCTTTCCGCAGCTTTCTTTTCGAGTACGACACCCCCCGCATCGTGTTGATCCGGAGCCGCAAAGTGGGGCTTATCAACCGCGGGGTGCAAGTCGCCATCCTCGCCTACGTGATCGGGTGAGCGGGCGGGTGGGCCTCGCCGCCGGCATCGGCCTCGCGTCCCCTCCCCGCCGGGCTGCGCTGGGGGGCAGCCGGCAGCCCCGCCGCGGCTGTAGGCGGGTGGGGGGCGGCTCTCGGGGCGGCTGCCGTGAGGGGGCAAGGGCAGCTCCTCGCTGGGAGCCCCCCGGGGCCGGGGGGCGGAGGGGCGGGAGCCCGCCGCCTCCCTCAGGGCGAGGCGGGGAGGCGGCTGCCGGCACTCCCTTTCCTGTCAGGGAGGCGCGGGCTGGGCTGCGGTGGCGGGAAGCGTCCGCCGCGGGGCTGAGGGGAGGCCGGAGCGGGTGGTGGGACAGCTTAACTGGGACTGTAGGGCTGCTTGGAGGCAGCTGCTGACGGGACAGGGCCCCTCAGGAGCGGTGATCGTCATTCACCCGGCCCGGGTGTGCATAAAAGCAGTAATTACACCCTGCCAAACCACTCTGAAAATAAATTTAAAAAAAAGTCAGAAGGGCGATTGCTAGTCCTGTGCCCATTTTGTAGGGAAACACCGTGAAACTATCTGGACCGACCCTTTCAGGTGACACCTGAAAAAAGGCGAAATTCCCATTGCGTGTGCTGGTTTATGGTGTTTATGTGGATTTTTTTGTTGTTTCTTTCTTGCAACCCTTCTCTTCTAGCTGGGTCTTTTTGTGGGAGAAGGGCTACCAGGAAACAGACTCTGTGGTCAGTTCTGTAATCACAAAGGTGAAAGGCGTAACGCTGACAAACACATCCGCCTTGGGAACCAGGATCTGGGATGTAGCTGACTATGTCGTCCCTCCTCAGGTATCAATCACTCACATGCAGAGGGAGTGTTTTCTAACAAACAGCTACTGCTCTGCCAAAGTCCACTGAGGTCTGGAGCAGCTTCAGCTCCAACATGGCCTTGATATGAGAGAATGAAGCAGCTTTGCTTTGTTGCAGATCATGCTGAGTGCCTGCACCTGTAGCCCTGGGGAAGCTTGTTTCAAGAAAAGTGTGTTTGTGTATGTGTGCTTATATAGGAGGGAGAATTTTGCAGGCTTCAGGAAAAAGTTGTAATGATAACTGCGTGTCCTCTTTCTTACTGCTTTCTAAAGCAAACAAGTCAAAGCTAACTTGTTAGCAGAAACCTGCAAGTCACTTGATCTGGAACTGAACAGGAGATATTGCTGTAGTTACTAATTGACAGTGTCTGTGGCAATCTGCGCTGGGTGAGCAATATATGGCGGCCTTTGGGGTTGGCAGGCACGGCCAACCTGCTAGTTATGGGTCACACTGTCTGCATGAGATGTGGTGCACAAAAAAGTGACAGATTTAGCCAGGTTTTGGCTGAATGATCATATTTACATATCGGTGGAGCAGAAGCAAACAACAGATCCCGAATCATACAGATCTGAAAATAATGGAAGCGGTGCTCCCTGGAGAAACAAACCAGGACTGGTCAAATTTCTAATAGATATATTGAAGAGAAAAAAAAAGTGAGAGTTGTGCTCAGACTTGCAGATAGAGCTTTATTTCCGCTCCTGCCTTGCGACTCCCCTAAGGAGCTGTGTGATCTCTGTTTTCATAATGTGAATAAGGAAATTTGGGCCAAGTGGGAGGACAGAAAGGTTTGCTTGTCCCACAGTCGTTCTGCCTAAAGGTAGCAGCATCAGGGGATACATGTGGGAATCGGCTCCTTTAGTGCTACACCAGCACTGTCCAAAGCAAGTCCCCTCTGCAGGGCCACCTGTGCTCTGTCAACAAAGATATTTGGGGCAGTGCCTTGGATATTCTTTGCAGACTGTCACCCTTAAATTTCCTTCTTGTTTTGCATGTTCAGGAGGAGAACACTGTGTTTGTCGTGACCAATGTGATACTCACACTGAACCAGCGCCAAGGCCACTGCCCAGAGGTAGGTACAGGATCTGCTTTAATCCTTCCTTGTGTGGGTGGGAGCGCGGGGGAGAGGGAGCTCATTGAGTTTAGTGTAATTATTGTTCCTCTCCAGCTTCCAGATGATAAGACAGAGTGCAAGGTGAAGAACAACTGTGTTCCAGGATATGTCAGCACCCACAGCAATGGTAAGAAGACTGCTGCAAGGGCTCCTTTCAGTCTGTGTTGTGATACCTCTGTGCTGTGCCTTCCCTCCTGTGAAGCAAGCAGCATTTCACTTCAGTCTTCTTGTTCTCATTCTCTCACACCTAAGAGAACTGAAAGGGAAGCTCAGATTTTTCTTCTGGGGAAGAGCAGATGGGCTTAGACTGTGTTGGGTGGATGCTGAATAGATGTGTGCTTTGGTGAGTTAGCAAGCAGCATGAGGGCTTTCTCAAGACCTTGTGACCATGAAGCACTATTTCATGTAGATGAGGATTTGACTCAGAAAAAGGACCTGATGCTTCTGTCTCTGAAATTGCAGTACAGATTGCAATGGAAGGTTATGGGGGTCTTGGTACTGACACTTCACCTGTGAGCAGATTGCTTTCACCTGTATTTTTGCATGGTAGTACCTCCATTCACATGTCTTTTCAGGCATCCAGACTGGGGAGTGTGTACCGTACAACAGCAGCATTAAGACCTGTGAAGTCTTTGCATGGTGCCCTGTGGAGGATGACTATCATATACCCAAGTGAGTGCTCTGTCTTCCTACTCTGCAGTGGCCCTCCTGAGAGGAGGCTAGCAATATGCAGCTGATGTTTCTCCCTATGAGGTACTATTGGGAAAAGCTGAAGAGGTGATCACCAAAGTATCCTGTAGAGTCCTGTTTGTGAAAACCTAAGTGAAACTTATTTACTTTGCCTATTGTTTTGTAGGCCAGCGTTCCTGCAAGAAGCTGAGAACTTTACCATTCTGGTGAAGAACAACATTTGGTACCCCAAGTTCAACTTCAGCAAGTAAATAGTGTGTGGGGCATTGCGCTGTCTGGGCTCTTGGACAGTGAAGGGGAGCTGGAGGAGTGGAAGAAGATGCAACAGATCTTCTCTCTCTGTTCCCTTGTAGGCGAAACATCCTCCCCAGCATCAACTCCACCTACCTCAAGAACTGTATCTATGACTCCCTGACAGATCCCTTCTGCCCTATCTTTCGTTTAGGGAAAATAGTTGAAGCTGCAGGGCAGAACTTCCAGGAGATGGCTGTGGAGGTATTTGGCAGACCCTTCTCTTGGGCCTCAGCTGTGTAGAAGAAGAGCAGTAGGTGGTTGTCCCCTTTGCTTCATGGCATGAGCCACAGGACAGAGTAGCTGTGGAATGGAGAGCCGCTCTGGCCAGAGGGATTGGAGTCAATTCTACTTAACAGATATTTGGCCTTGGCTTGTTTGGGTGGGGTTACATGCAAGGTCCTTCTGTAGCAGGGGGAAGGAGCATTTGGCTGGGAAAAGGGCCAGTAAATCAGGTCCTGGTCAGCAGAGAGCCTAGTGCTGGGCTGGCCGGGCACTTGGACTGCTCACCTTCTCCTCTCCTCCACTTGGCAGGGTGGAGTCATGGCGCTGCAGATCAACTGGGACTGCAACCTTGACAGAGCTGCTTCCCACTGTGTGCCAAAGTACTCCTTCCGGCGCCTCGACAACAAGGACCCTGCCCACACCATCTCCCCTGGCTACAACTTCAGGTAATGTGGCTATGGAGGGCACCTGGTATCCCTGCAGCTCAGTCTGCCATTGGCACAGTGTTACAGGCAGCCTGTGCTTCTCTGGCAGTTGTGGGTAGTCCCTGGACTTTTGAAGGTGCTGTAAAACTTGAAGAGCTTCTCTGATACTGTAAAACACAGAGCAGGTCAGATCCTCACTGTGTGCAAATCATAGCAGAGAGGGAGGGTCAGTGAAGCTCTGCTGATTGCATCAGTGTCAGAGTCATGTTTGCATCAGCATTTGGGTGACTGTCTGGCCCAGCTTCCGGTGGCGTGGCAATGTGAGAACTGACCGTTTTGGGGTGTGATAGGGCAGTATTTGAGGGGGCTGGGATGTAGGGATATGGTACAATCTGGCCAGTGCAGATAGTTCCAGCACTTCCAGTAAAGCTCCTAGTGCAGAGCCGGGTAGCGGGTTGTATCCAGACTCAGAGCCACAATAATATGGATTGGCCACCTTGCCAAGATCCTTGCAGCAGTCCTGCTCATGAGGAAACACAGCTCAGGGCTATGCTTCTTTCTAGAATCACAGTTACTTAGTGCAGGGGCTCTCGTTTGGTGGAACTTGCATGAATTTGCTGGGAAGCTGCTGTCATGCTGACAGGACAAGCGTGTGTTTGGGAGGTGACAGGCCTGCAGATATTGGGGTGTCAGGTGAGACTGGCTGGAGGATATTGCAGCCCGGCTGGTGTGGGTTCTGAAGTGTTCTTGCTAATTCCAGACCGTGGTGCAGCCTCTTACCAATCCTTCCTCTTCTCTTCCACCCTCTTCTCTGCTTCCTCCTGGCTTAGTCAACCATGTGGCCGAGTAAGTCTGATCTCACTTATTTGTTCTCAACCCTTTTCCCGATCATTTGCCTGCGAGTCACATTGTGCGGGACAAGGAACAGCGTTTGTGTGCCAGGCTGAGCTGTGCTGCCTGCTCCCGGCCCTGCCCTCTCGTGGCTGCCTGCACTCCTGCAGCCTCCTGCTTGCCTCTGCCTGAGGGGGCTGATCCTCATGTGTGGCTGAATTTCTTCCTCTCTGTCCTTCTGCTCCCCTACCAAAGCTAACTTTGTTGCCTTCCTATGCTTTGCAAGTTTCCTGATTTGGCTTGTGCTAACTGCTGTCTTAAATTTGCCTGTTCAGGGCTTTTCTCCTACGTGTGCTTGCCCTCATGAAATCTCCCTCCATCACTGGGGCTTTTCTCTGGAAGTACCAATGTTCAGCCCATCCTCTTGGGATAGGGGACACGCCTGGATATTGCATGATCACATAAGCAACCTCAAAACTTCCAGCTAAGCTCTGATCTATCTTTTTCTCCAGGTTTGCAAAATATTACAAGGATAGTAATGGCACTGAATCACGGACACTTGTCAAAGCTTATGGCATCCGCTTTGATATCATAGTGTTTGGAAAGGTAGGGTGACTTGATTCCTGAAGGTCTTGCAGTGGGGTCTTTCAGAGATGTTGAAAAACATTCACCTCTGTAACTGTCTTCTAGGCAGGAAAATTTGATGTAATTCCTACAATGATTAACATTGGCTCTGGCTTAGCACTGTTTGGCGTGGTAAGTGACACTGCCTGCGCTTGGACTTAGTTCTGGATTGGTGCCTCAGTTCTGAGGATAATTGTCTTAAACTCTTTCAATTTCCATTAGGCAACAGTGCTGTGTGACATTGTTGTCCTGTATTGCATGAAGAAGAAATACTACTATCGGGAGAAGAAATACAAATATGTGGAGGATTATGAACTGGTAAGCATCCGTGAAGGCAGAGTGAAGTCAAAGTTGCTTCCTCCTCTGATTGGAGAGATTCTGAAACAGGATTTAGAAAGTCCGCATCAAACAAGGGTCTGAACCACAGCTCTGAGGAAACTTTTTGTCTTCCTCAGAGAAGCTAAATTTTTATCTCAAAGCTGTTGCAGGGAGGAGCACTAGAAACAAATATTGTCATGTTTCCTGGGCAACCACTCTTGGAGAGGGAAGTGTATGTTAAAGAACTTGCCGTAGTCCCGCTGCACCTCTTTTGGGTTGCAGTCCTTTGCAGTTGCCTTCCGAGAGCTGCAGACAACAGCTCTGTCCCCATCAAATCCTTCCTTGGCTTTTGGGGGTGAACAAACCCATTCAATGGGTTGGTATTTTCTGAGACCAGTATGCTGACAGCCACAGCTATGCCTCCCTTCAGGTTCCAAATAATCTGTTTGGCTAGTAGAAGGATTTAGTGGGGTTGTGGGGTTGCTTGACTGGTACTGAGGGTAGAGCTCACCCCTGCAGCCCTGTGCTTGGTGGGAAGTGTTGCTGCAGAGGGTGGATTTCTGGCTTAAAAGACCTTGTGGCACTGGAAGTATAAAGTCTGAGTAGCGGAGGGTTTTATGTGAGAGGAAGGGGGAGAAAGAATTTTTCTGGCAGAGAACTGTAATCTCTGATCCTTGCAGGGAGTCAATGAGACACATGGAACAAACTCCTGACCTCCTGCTGCTACAGCTCCAACTGCTGCTGTGAACGTTAATCTGACCCTGCCATGACAGTCACCCCGCTCTTCATTGGAAGGAAGCGGGGAATAAACCTTGGAAAGGGACCTTCTTTACTGCTTTTCACTAGTTTTGCTGGCTGGAGCCAACCTGAGAGAAGAACTGGGTCTGTTCCTTGTCTGCTGGTTTTCCAGGTTAATTGCACTAAGTATGTAGGGAGAATTGTGCTTTTACACCAGGCCTCTGCACCTGGTAAGCCTGGGACAGGGACTGCTCTGACACTGTCATTTTGACAGTCCTTTCCCTGAGCTCACTGATAGCAGCGAGCACAGGGTAACAGGCACAGACTCTTCCTTACAGTGAACGTGACCCCTGTCAGGTGTTGCCTAACTTGGGGAGAGCAGCTCCTTGCTGTTGTCAAATCACTTTGCCTTGCCCTGAAGGATTGTGATGCTTAGCTGAGCCTGTGCCTACTATTTAATCGTGTCTCCAAGCTCCAGTGGCCACAGACAGAGACAAAGCAGTGCCTGGTTCCATTGTGCTATGGTAAACAGCTTACCAGTTACAGAATTTTTTCTGTTTTGTCTAATTTTTATGGTACTACTTTAAAATTTACTTTAATAAAATATTGTGTTCTCTCAGCTCTCTTGGAAACTTGCAAGGTGGGTTTTGCTGGTTTATTTTTCCCCAGGCCCTGTGAAGGTTAGGGTCAGTGAACTGTCTTCATTTTACACAGATAGCAACTGGTACTGCAGAGCTACCCAAGCCAGTGCTGTTGTCAGCTGTGCTTCTTGAATCTCTCGGCAGGAGTGCTGCTGCAACTACAGCTTCTGCTCCACCGTGGTTTTCCTAACGCCTTGTCTGTTGCATCAAAAACCCTATCCAAGGGAAAAGACTTGAAAGTAAGAGGCCAGGGTGGGTTAGCCTAGCATGGCCTTAGCCAAACGCTAGTACCAACTGGTCAGAAGAACAGATCTGTTGTTATTCCCTGGCACACTTATCTGGGCTGCTGCGGTTAACGGGTTTACACAATTTGATTTAAGTGAATGTGTTGTCTGTTATCTTCACATACCCTTGAGCATCTCTAGTGTCACGCTGGCACACAAGGTACAACTCTTCCCTCTCTCTGAACCTTGTCTCCAAAGCTCCAGCATCCTGGCCGGGGCTTTGCTGCCTTTTTCCAGCAGCGCAGTGGGTTTGCTACAGCATTATTGTTTTTGTTTTATTCTTTATGTGTCTGCTGAGCGTCACAACTCAAAACGGTCCCTTCCCAAGAGTCGGCGCTCTGGTCTGTGCATGTGAATGGCTTGGTTTGGATGATGCGGTGGCTAGAGCCGCTGTGGTCTCATCCTAGCCCAAGATCCCCAGTAATGGTAGAGCACCAGACTTCACTAACACTGGAAGGTGCTTTCAGGCTCCTCTTCCAACAAGCACTCTCACAGCTTGATAAAAACCAGTCAAACAGGATAATGGTTCCACTTGATCAACTAACTCTGGGTTTGGTTGTATGTCATTTATTTCAACTTGTACAGAGAAGCTTGAACAGCTGTGTGGAAAAACACTTACTGGGTTGTTTTGGGTTTTTTTTTTTCTTTCTTCTTAGGTAATATAATTTAAAAGTGGTAAATACACAGTATTTAAACTTGATACACCTGATAAAGTTAAATGCATAATAAAGGGGTAGGAATGAAACACAAGCCTCAGTCATTAAACAAACAGTATAAAAATCAGCAATAGTTCAGGACCTTAGAAAAGAAACAGATCGATTGCCTGATAGGTAAGAAGGGACCACCAAGAAAAACTACTCGAGACAAGAGGCCTGGTTTCCCCTTAGCACTTTCCTGTGTGCTTTCAGAGCCAAAAAGGCGTAGTACCCAGCATTAAGCCTACAGTCAGCACTGGGCTTGCTTGAAAGGAAGGGAGTTGGGGAAATCAAGCTATAGCCCAGTTCCAAGGCACAAGCAAAATGTTTACTTCACTATAAGGAAAAAAGCTAGCTTTACCACTAAGGAACAGCCGCTAGGGAACTGAGCGGATTTATATGTACAGTACAGCTTCTCTATCAGGTCATGCATTTAGCTAGATCTTCCTCACGCAGCCACGCTTTATGCTTTCAACAGAACTAATCAACAAGAAAAATCTACATCGAGTTTCTTTCAGAAATGTGCATTTTGCTGCAGCCCTACTGGAGCTGGCTCTCTAAAGCACTTTGGAGAGCGCCTTAGGGAAGTGCTCAGCTTTAGGATGCTTACGAACCAAGCCCGTGCCAGCTGTAACACTCTAGCCTATGGTAGTACCTGAGGCCCAGTAACTGTGGCTGGGCATCGAGGAACTGGCACAGCTTCTTCTCTTCAGAAGCTATGTTGCACCCGGCAAGCCTGTTCGGTAAATGTAAACTGTCTCACTAGGCACCTGACAAATCACACACCGGAGATAGATATGCAGCACAGAGCATCTCTACAACTCACCTTTAACAAAACACACCACACACATGACTACACACCAGCTATAAATAATCAGATCCCCCTTTTTTT
>VZTV01007365.1:13988-30470 GCA_013400875.1 Anhinga rufa
TTTTTTTTTTTGGCAGAACAATTCCATTTACAAGGTTAGAGAACCAAGCTGCCCGCTCACGCATTTCCGCGATGAAAGGCCCTGTTTAGGAAAGGGGGAGCAGGCAGCTCTAGTAGTGCTGGCACCCAAGTTACCTGTTTGGTTTTCCTATAGCTGAAGCTGCAGGGCTTTGGCATAGCCTCGGACTAAAATGGGAGGAAAACAGTGCGTGTCTTATGGCTCCAAACTCCGCAGTACTGCTCCTAAACCACGAACCATCGTCACTGGCTTTGGAGAAAGGCCAGCAGCACAATGTTTTGGTAATAAATTGCCATTTAGAGGGAGCGTTGCTTCAAGTGATCAAAAGATGTAAGGGACAATTTGTGTAGGCACCTGCGCACTTGGCGAACGCTACGCTGGCTTTAACAAAGACCCGTCCTAAGCAGGAATTTCCAGGCCAGCTCCAACTGTCAGCAAGGCCAAGGACCTCAGTGCTCTGCTGTTTGCAGCGCCCAAAATCAAGGAAGACAAGGGGACAGTCACTTCCTAAAGGCAGGGCACCCTGGCCAGGGTTAGCAGGACAAACCTTACCATTAACCAAAACACTCGGGTCTCTCCTAGTGCCTTCTTCCTCAGGGCAAAGAATTACACCTTAACCGTCTCTCACATGCTTAGGATATTCGAATCCTCCCCCTCTTTCAGGGACACTGTCATTTTAAATGCCTTGTTCAAGGTCACACAACCACATTAGCCACAGAAGTCAGCCCTTTTACTCCCCAGTCCCACACCCCATCCACAAAACAACTGTACTTACTGTGGCCCCTTTCCCCAAGCAAACCCTGACTCTTCTCCCGCTCACCCACACGCTGCCGCTCTCCAGCTTTGTCCAAGCACAGAGAATTTGGGAAAGTGAGGCTGGACATCAGAATCTCTCCCACCACATGATCGATTTTTTTTTTTTTTTTTTTAACAAGCACCACAAAATGATCAGAGTAATCTGCCTGAAGGTGAAAGAGCTCTTCGTAAGAAACAATCCATGAATTAGGTGTACACTTAATTTACTAACAAGCCTCTGATCCACAGGCATTCACAAGTTACTGGTAATGAACTTGCAAAAAATACATAGCATTGGCCCCAAAATCCAGATTAAGAGTTTGGAAAACAAAAGTTTCTTTGAAAATTACTAGCTAATCTAAATATTTCATTAAGATCTTAAATTCTAAGCAAGCCCTAAGTCTATACTTAAAAAATAGCATAAGTTGTATTATTTTTAATTGTAGTAAACCATGTAATGTACATGGAAGTGAAGGATTTTACCCTGAATTTTATATTTAATAATATATCTACCTAGATCAAGTAAAAGATTAGAAACAAACTATTGTTAGTGCTTCCTCTGCTGTTCAAAACAAACATTCAGCTAAACACCACCTTTCACTCATACGTCTGCAGCAAAAGTAGTTCAGACTGAACTTAAGCCCTTAAATACCTTTTCCTTTCATACACTGAATACTCAACTTACCAAGTCCTAGTCACACCAAGACCTTAGGAAAGGCATTAATTACCTTAGGAGGTAATTAATCTCACTTTCTGAACGTCCCGAAGATGCTGTTTAGTACAACTTGGCTCACAAAGGTAGGCATTCTTTAAAAAGCTGAAAAGGTGGGTTTTTGCTTTGTTCCCATGCAGTTAAAAAGGTGTCAATTAAAAACAAACCAGAACAACGAGAAATAGATGCAACAACATTTCTGGTAGGTCGTGAACTCTCAAAGTGCGCACGTGTAGTTTTACTGTTGTGTATGCCACCTGGCAAAAGCTTCACCCTTCTGCGTGTGCTCACCGACTACGCGATGGGCATACAACACCCCATGGATGCTGGCGTTAGTCCCCGGAAATTATTTGGCATTAAAACCAGGTAAAAGCAGTTCCAAATGCATTTTTGTTTGACTGCCTTTTTTTTTTTTTGCAAAGCACTGTTGCTGCTCAACACGATAGCTCACCTCTCTGCTATCAGCCAGCACCTTTCCCACAAGAAGTCAGCAGTCCAAGCAATTGGAGATGTCAATGTTTATGACAAGTAGTCAGATGTCTTATAACATGCTGCTATGTAAGCTCTACATCCAGCATTATACTGAAATAGCGCCATGTCATGCTGCGTTTGGTGTAGGCTCTGTTAATGTCGCTCATCCTCAGCTGCACACTTCAATAACGTGCCCCAGACCAAGTTGCTCAACAGAACCATAAAGTCGTTGTTCACGAAAGAAGTTCCTCCTCTCCCACGTTGGGCAAGTCATTGCATTTCAGGTTATCTTCGCTGCCTTGTTTCCTGCTTTAAAAGGAAATAAAACAGTTGCTGAACGACTCAGAAAAAGGCAAAGCAGACAATGAGACACCAGCATCTGCCCCTTCCCTGCCACGGGACCTTTGGGATCCTGAGCACGTGTCGCCTCCCCCCAGCTCCCCTGTAACAGGCTGGAAGTGCCATAAAAAGATGTGTTTCAGCCCATTGGAGGGGCAGGATATGCCATGTCACAAAAATCATCCCACAAAGCAGTTACGGGTCAGACAGAGGGTGTGTGAACGTCCCAGTCATGGCCCCACACGAAAGATTCAAAGCCCAGCTCCTTGAATTCTCCTCCTGTGCTTTGCAGCAATTTCCAGAGCATTAAGACAAGCTGCAAAGTCTCTTTGGGCTGAGGCGAGGCGATGACACTTACGGCAGCAGGTTCCCGGGGGCAGACAACGACCGCTCCTCCCTCCTGCTGCCCTCGAAAGGGTTCCCAAAGGATCGCTTCCGGATCATCGTTTTAACTAAGATCTGCAAGACCAGATTGGAATTTGTCAGGGATGCTTTCCTTTCATGCAAGAGCAACAGGAACATCCACCCCTCATGCCCAAGTAATTAAGAAAACTAGTGAAAACAAGTCAAAGTTCTCTTTTAAAAACAAACACACACACACACACATAAGGAAGCATGTTTAGAAGTCTCCAGCTGCTTAATACAGGGACTGTATCCCCATCTGAAACCCATGGTGCAACAACTGGATGGACACGCAGCAACAAATTGACATGCAGATGAGAGCCACGCTAGGTGTGAGAGGCTGGAAAGGAGAGCAAAGCCAAGACTGGGAAGATTTTCTCCCCTCAGAAGTAGGCTTTACTGCAGTAAAGATGCAGATTACTGCATCCAGTACCTGTAAATTCCCAGTTTGCCATGATTACCTGGCAGAAGAATTCATTGGAAAGGCAGAGGGGAGGGAAGGAACCGGCACAATTTTGCCTTAACATTTACCAAAACCAGGCTGAAAAATCGACCGTTTGTCTAGCTTTGGCTGCAAAACACAAAGTTACCCAGCATCAGCTGCAGTTGGAGACTGCTGGGAACAGAGCAAGTGTCGGGGTTCTTCCCAGGCATCCCCCAACTTCTTTTGCTGGTGGGAGCAGAGAGCAACGTGAGCAGCACTGGACCCTGGCATGTGCATCCTGCTCTGGGAACCCCTGGCTTCATTTGATATTGCTTCTCGTCCCTCTGTGCCTTATTTACCTGCTCACCACAGTGCACCAAGTGCCCTTACACATTGAAATGTGTATGCCAGCAGGGTCCCGCAGGGGAAGGCATTTTATGAGAGAGTCGAAGCCACGTGAATCTTGTACTCGAGCATTAATGCCTGCAGCCGGATGCACCAAGATCAGGCACCGGAGGGTAACTTTGAACAAACACAAATGGGAAAATACAAGACCTGCCTGGAGGCAGTGCATTATTTAAGAGGCAAGAGTTGCAGAAAAGACTCATTTGCCCTGAGCTGTGCTAAACACACCTGGATTTTCAGCGGGGCCAGGAGCACTGAGCCATCCCCCACTGCATCACAGAAAGTCACCTCCAAGCAGGAGAAAGGGGGAAAAACCCCTCATCAATGGTGATCTTTTTAGAGCAAGATCTGCTTTTTCAGTTTGAGCAGCGCAAGGTACATTTGCATACTAACGTATCTGTGGTTGAAGAGACTTCTGCAGGGTACCAAAGTGGGAGAGAGCTCCAGAAGTGGAGCCAGATGTGGGCACAGCCACAAGATGGAAAAGGGTCTTCAAAGGGAGACCTGTACTTCAAAAAAATCACAGCCTGGGTGTCTACAGGCAGATAACGCTGGACCAGGGAACTGCAAATGGTCGCTCGCTGTTTCTCCTAGCAGAAGGGCTAGCTGGCACCCAAAAAAATAATGAAGTTCAAAACCCCAAAGGATTTCACTTTCCACACAGGGCAGGGTTACACTGTGGTTCTCACCGCCACAGTGGGTTGCAGAGAATAAAAATATGAGCTTGAAAAGAGAGGAGATGAATTCACCAAGAATAGCTCCAGGCGGGGCTTGGCGCATGCCATGGCCCAGATAAAATCTCCATGCTGGGAAGCTCCCCGCAGCCCCTACGGCCAGATGGGTAGAGCAGGGGTAGGCAGGGCAGGAGCTCCTCGTGCCAGGCTCCTGGCCGCAGGCAAGTACTGGACCAGACAGTCTTTGCCTTGAGCAAATACAGCAATATTTAGGCAGCCAGCTCAAGTGTGGAGACTGGCAACCTGCTGATGGGTCCCTTTGGGACCGCTCTGAAATACTCCCCTGCACTGTGGGGTACAGCCACCTCCAGCAAGATGCTGAGGCCCCGTCTTGCAGCACTTGTTTCCGAGAGAGGGAAGGTCTTTACTCTAATCCTGCCCAATGCTTTTGCCCTTCAGCAGCAACCTCCAGCTGCTCGGGACCACCCTGGGAGGCAGCGTGGACCCCGGTGTGCACCCACAGACCATCGCCTTCCTCATACTCACCACGGTGGCCAGGCTGGGGATGTGCTTGACCGAATTCTCCACCTCCTCCTCCGTCACCTCGACAAGGGTGCAGTTCTCATCCTCTGTGGGCAGCAGCTCTGCTCCGTTCTTGGTGACCCAGGGATGCAACTTCAATTAATAACACAGCCTGTCAGGAACGATTTCCTCTTTTTCATAACTCAAACAACACAAGCCTGGCAAACGCATCTCCTCGCCCAAGCTACGGCCCCTACATGCTCCTGAAATACCAGGGAGCAGGGGAGAGACGTGCCATCTCACTGGCAAGCCAGCTCACCCTGGCGCCGCTGGGAATGGCTCAGCCTGGAGCAGAAAATGCCATGGTGTGGCTCATCCAGAGCCATCACTGGCCCCACCTACGCAACTGAGCAATAATCTTGGTGATCTACAGCACTGGGCATCTCAGTGGGTTTTAGGGAAGAAGACCTATTTTCACTCTCATCTTACAGATGAGACAGCACCAAGAGACAGGAGCGATTTATTCCAGACCATACGTATGAGCAGTAGTGATGGGGAGACCCACCGAGCCCTAGTCTTGGACCTGAATTAAACCATGACAGAAGGCAGAAACCCCTCTTTCTCCTTGCCCACACACCTGGCGTCTTGGGTGGCTGCGGGAGGAGCACAAAATGGTTCAGCAATTCCCCCGCAATCCTTTTCCCCTACCTTAGTCTCCATTTTCTCAGCTTCTCACCCCTTCCAGGCTCCCGCAGGGGCGGAGGACCAGAAATCTCCTGCGAAAGGCTGTTGCACAGTACTTTCCTGGTAGCAGAGGAAATACTGTACTCAGGGGATTTCCTTTTGCCTGTGACTTCTGAAGGCACCAAGGGTCCCAGAACTGAGCAGGTCCCGGAGCAGGGGAAGGAGCTGGGACTTACCTGCCCAGGGGCCCTGGGCACAGGGGGAGGACCTAGCCTGGCATGATTAAACTGACTCCCAAAAAAAGCCAAGCAAGGAGAACCCAACAGAAGTGAAGCCACAGCCAGCACCAGGGAGTTGGGTCAGTACCTTGATTTCTGGAACCGAAATCCTAGACTCAGGATTTTTATCCAGCATCCGTGCAATCAAATCCTTCAAGAAATCTGTAACTTCTGGCCTGGGGAAAGGAGAGGGGAGAGATGAGATGGGGAAGGGGATGAATGCTGCCTCCCTTCTTCACCCCAGTGCCAGCCACCATGGGCCTTCCCGGGCAGATTGGGGCTGGACCCCAGCCCTAGCAGGAATGCAACTCCAGGTACTCGTTCACCCAGGTGCCATGCAGCCCTTCCTCCCCATATCCCCCAGGGAAGCAAAATATCCCCTTTTTGGGCAACCCAAAGTGTGATCCCACAAGCACGGGGCTGGGACAGCCTGACACCAACTGCACCCAGGCTAAAACCCAACAGGTAGGAACTGCAGATGTTAATCCGTTCCCTCAAACGCCTCTGCAGCTTCAATCGCTCCTTCTTTGGCAACTGCAAACAAAGAGATGTTGCCTTCACGTTTAATGCAAAGGAAGTTTCCAGGGCCGAGGGCCAACAGAAGGGCTCAGAGCCTGAGTTTTGCAAAACCACAGCAGAGCAGGGCCAGCCCCACCCAGGCAGCACCTGAGAAATGGCTCAAATAAGCTTTAAGATAAGGGCTGAGGGTTTTATTTTTCTGAGTACTTACTGGTCTGGGAACTCCAGTGTTTGGGTCTTGATTTTATTGTGTAAACTCAGGATCCTTTCATCCATAAAAGGGCACTATCACAAAGAAAAAGAGCAATGAGAAAAGCATGAACTCTCTTAAGAAGTGGCAGTGGCGCAGCCAGTTGAGCATCAGGATGTCGAAGGGTTTAAAGGAGAGCAAGGATCCAGTTATAGGGAAATACTGGAAGATTTCCTATTATATCAGTGTCCTCTTTTAAACACAATGAAAATAACATTTGACTAAGACCAACCAAATTACTACCACAGCTCCTTTCCTAAAAAATCTGGCCAGGCACAGAATTTTTTCTTTGGGGAAAAAGAGAAACACGGCCCTTTTGTCTGCACCCATCCCGCAGACAGGCAGAGGATTCCCATTTCCACCCACGCATCCCCACCTCTCCTCAGCAATACTCAACTGCTCGAACAGAGGTGCAAATCCCACCGCATACCTGGCACATGGGAGGCACATGCCAAACTCCCCCCTGGACCACCAACAGCGCTGAAAAACCAATCTCATTACCTGCCCAAACACGAAGCAGTACAGCGTGATCCCCATGGCCCAAACATCCAAAGCCTGTAGAGTGAAGAAAGCATAGTCAGATCTGTAACAGACTGTGTGTGCAACGAAGATTAGTCCAGAAACCCGCAAACCGCTATTAAATACCTTTCCAGAGAAGATTTTCCTGGTTTCTGAGAGCGTCTCTGGAGCCATGAAGGCGGGGGTGCCCACCGTGTTGGTTAAGAGGGCATCAGCTCCCTTGAACTCGTTGCTCACTCCGAAGTCGGCTATCTTGACATGCCCATCTTCCCCCACAAGGAGGTTGGAAGGTTTAATATCCCGGTGGATTATCTTTTGATAGTGCACTGCAGCCAAAGGAAAAACAAGCTATTCAGCAGCAGCACCGGTCTGCAGCAAAGGAGTCACGAAGCCCTCACATGGCTGTAAACCTTTCTGCTAACACCATGACCAGCCCCAGCTTCAAAAACCCCTGTACAGGAGCATGAGCCACCAGAAATGGCACCGTACACCAGCAGAAAGTCCAGCCCCAGGTGTCCAGAGAAAAAAAAAAAGAAATCCCATTCTTTTTGCACAGACACTCACAGTATTCAATGCCCTTGATCAGATCCTGGAAGTAGAACCGAGCCTGATCCTCGCTGAGAGGTTTCAGAGTTGGGATTTCCATCACGGGGCTGCAAAGACAACAGAGAATGGAGCTCACTACCCATTCGGATGCACTGAAACAGGTCCTGGAGGCTTTGCCACTGGCCAGCGACAGCACGCAGCCCAAACGCAGGCACATAGGGGGTGTACACCACTGTTACTGGGTTGGGGAGATGCTACCCAAACCCGTAGGGGACCCACCCCGGGCCTCCCCGTTGCCTCTGCGTCCTGCGCCCACCTCAGGTGGCCAAGCTCTGCCACCCGCAAACCCATCTCATGTTCATGCTGTAGTAGGTTTAAATCTGGAATTCAATACTCACCCTTGCTTCACCAGTTCAAACACTGAAACACAAAAGAGAAGGTGATTATGGATCACTTACAGGTCAGAGCTCCTGTGAGCACAGTCTCAGCACAAAAGCAATTATTTTAATGATAAAAACTCTAAAAATAATATTTTTTTTTTAAAAAAAAGGAGATGCCATCTTATGCAAGGCACATGGCATTTTCGTTGCTTCCATTTTCAGTTAAGGGAATGCTGCCAACTACCTTCTCAGTGCTGCAGCTTCAGCTTCATGAAGTGTCCTCCACATAGCACACTAACACCCTCAGTTTGCCTGCAAAACCAAGGCTGAGCCCATGCCCTGAGCAAACCTCTGCACGTGGCCATGAAGGCATCGCACACTCCTCCGCTAGTACAGGCTAAACATAAATGATGGAAGAGAAATGCCTCCTCCAAAACTGTGTGATTTCCATCAAGCAAACCACTGCAGTCTGCAATACAGGCTGGGAAGGAGCTCGTTTGTACCATGGATAATTAACATGTGCCTCGTTCTCGAAGCCAAAGAAACAAAGCTACTTTCTAGCAGCCCAGCTTCAGAGCTAAGAACATAAATGCTGGTACCTCTCGTGGCAAAGCATGCCCTGATGTTGAATTAAAGCCTGTAAAGTGCTATAAAGCACTCCTGTCTCCTTTCTGAACCCAGACTGGATCCCGGTTGCTCCGACCGTTAGAGGGGATTTGTTCCTCCAGCACATCCAGGCCATACCCACTCTGGAGGGGAGACCCAACCCCGCACACAGCTGCCCCAAAATGCAGGGGGTAGCCCTTTGCCCCAGCAAACCCCAATCCCCCTGACACCCCACGAGCACCGCAGGGCAGTGGGCAGTTACCCATGTACAGGTGGTCCTCGCTGGGGTCATCCAGGACCTGCCAAAGGAAGTGAAAAGGAAATTAAACAGCACCAAAAAACCTTGCAAATTAAACACTGATTTTTTTATTTAGTGGCCATCTCAGTTCTGCACCATCTGCACCGTTAACATGGTCTGCTAATCTCCAAGCAACTACCCACAAGGGGTGGGGAAAAAAGAAAGAGGAGAGAGATATAGCTGTACTTCAAGGAAGTAAATATTTAAAACACACAGGAAGCATCATCTGACTCATGAGCCAAATAAACTCCAGCCTGCGCATCCTTAATTCTTGATTTTTGGACCATTTCATACAGTCAGTGGGTGGAGGGCAGGGCAGATGCACTGCAGAACCCACAGAAACACCATCTGAGCATTTGTTTCCTCCAAGGAAGCAATATTTTTCTGCATTTCACTTTCTGGGCAGGGAAGAAAAAAAAAATCCTCTTTTGGGAGGTGGGAATAAAAAAACCTTTTAAACCAGGGAAAACACAAGTCACCCATAGGCAGGGCCTGCCATGGCCATCCCAGCCCCTCCGCGGTCGCTCCTCTCTGCCCAAGCCAACATGTAGCCCGTCCCCGCAGCATCCAGGCTCCTCCATGCTCAGGGTGGGTTTTGGGAAGGGGCTGGCTGGTGCTCACCTCCACCAGCTTCACCACGTTGGGGTGGTCCAGCTTCTTCAGGATGGCGATCTCCTGGTAGACCTGTTCGATGGGCCCTTTGGGCTGCAGGCAGCCCTCAGAGGCAGTTTTGGCCCCACGGGGCGGCGGACGACCTGCGGGAAAGGCAAAGACAGGGTGTCCAGTTGGGAGTGAGCCCCCGGGGTCCCCAGATCATCTCCCACCCTAAAGCTTTCACGCCACTTACGGGGGAAGCCCGCCTGTCTCATCAGCTTCTTTTTTGAGAGAACCTTCATTGCCTGCAAGAAGGGAAAAACGTGCGATTTGGGGCAAATCAAGGATAAAACAGGGCCAGCGGGATGGCGCCAGCATGGAGCCGGGCAGGGAGTCAGCGGAGGGGATCTGTCCCTGTCCCCCATGCCACCTGCCCTGCTGCAGGCGCTGGGGATGTGCGCTACTCACATAGTAGGTGTTATCGTCCTCGTTGTAGGCCAGCTTCACCACCCCGTAGGAGCCCTAGAGAGGGGCACAGCCATGGGGACCAGTTAGGGACAGTCCAAAAAAACCCATAAGCACCAAACCGGGCTCCAGGCTCCTCCACAAACCCAGCCCCATGGAGCTGGCAGGCGATGCCGGGGGTAGGGGGACGCATAGGCTGGCATCACACTACCAGCAAAGAAAAGCTTCAAGTGCCCCATTTTGTGGGAGGGAGTGGGAATGGGGAAAATTAATAATAATTTTAAAAAAATATATACAATTCAGTCGGCACCACCCAGAACAGACTTGCATCGCAGCGAGGAGCCGGCTGAGTTGCCGCGGTGAGTGGCTGAAATTGCCATCTCACCGGCTCGACAGCAAAAGCGAGCCCAGCGCCCTCCCACCCCAAATCCCCCTGTCCCACCCCAAACCCGGCCAATATTCACCTTCCCGATCTCATCCTTCAGCTTGTACTGGTTGAGCTGCACGCAGTCCTGCAGGGAGAGAGGGGGGGTCCAACACGAGACACGAAACCGCTCACATTTGCTCTCCTTTTAAATCTCCAGCAAAACTTTCTCTGCAAACTCACACCCTGTTCTGCTCTGCCCGGGCACCCGCTCAGGGCCGGGCAGCTTTGATTCATGAGCCATAAACACCAGCTGCCCAGCCATGCGTCGGCGTGTTTATAGATGGCTAATTGCAAATGTTAACGGCCGGGCAGGCAATATTGTCTGCTCACGTGGAACGAGAGCGTACGACAGGCGGGTGGTGGTGGGGATCAGCAGCCGGGAGAGCCCCGGGGGGTTTAAAACCGGCAACCCGGCGCCGAGTATTTTTATTTCTTATGAGCAAAGTAGCAGCTTGCTGCCTGTTTTCTGTCAGTGCTGGCAAGCTGGTGGCAGGCAGGGCCATTTTCTCTTTATATCTCAGCAGCTCTCTCTTTATTTTTATTTTTAAGGGAGAGAGAAAGAAAACTGCAGCACGCCGCCGGCTCCCCCAAAACACAGCCATGAGAGCTGGCAGCATTTGCAAAAGGCACGAAGTGCGTCAAGCTGCTGGGTCCCACCTCCCCAAGGGCTGTCCCCGCAGCCCAGCATGGATCAGGATGTCCCACCACCTCCCACCCTGCATCTGCGGACAGGCCACAGGGTTTTATCCCAAGAAACCAAGTGAGAAGCAATGCCACAGTGGGGGAAAAACTGGAGAACAGGGGCAGGAGAGTTGCGGGAGCAGTGTTTGTCCCCCTTACCTGCAGTCCCGTGATGGACACGCGGTTCGACTCCACCGTTGGCCGCCGCGGCAGCCGCGGAGAGGAGTGCGGGGATGTCACCGGAGAGTAAGGGAGGGACGGGTAGATGAAGCGTTCGTTGGCGCCGCCGCCATTCCCGGGCGAGCGGGCAGGCTGCGACCGCTCCTGCAGGGAGAGCTTTCGGCCGGAGAGGTGCAGCTTTGCCCTCGGCTCCCGGCCATCCCCAAAACCCTCGCTGCCGGGTGCGTTCATCTCCTCCTCCTCACTCACACTCCCCGTTGCGTCGTACTCAGTCACCACGATGAGCGAGGCCATGCCACGGCGGCGGGGGCTCAGCGGCAGGGGGTCCCACGGCACCCCAGGCACTCGGCGGCCACAGCCTCCGTCACAGCAGAGGGGCCACGGGGCGGGCGAGGTGCCGGGGATGCATGATGGCATGGTGCGACCGACGGCCTCATCCCGGCCACGCTGCGACGGGGAGGCACACCTGCAAACACAGGGCGGCTCAGCCAGGCTCCCCCAGAAAGCGGGATTTCCTCCCACTGGTTTTCACTCTACAGATCAATTTACTCATTCCACAGAGGATGGTACAGCCAAGGGCAGGGGTGCAGGATGGCACCGGGACCATGCACCCGCCCTGCCACACGGCAGACCCCAGGCAGTGGCCAGCCTCAGCTCCCAGGCTGCTCCTTCCACCCCCTTTATTTAAACACCTCCAGGGAATAACAACCTCGCCATCTCCACTACACAAATACCCAAAAAGGACTATTTTACAGGGGCAGCACCAGGCCCTGCACTATGCTAGCATAAATACTGCTCTGTCCCTTGCTTTACTACTTGGTCCTGAGGCTGGAGCAGGCAAATCTCTGCCGAACACCCCCCGAATTAAGCAGTTCATGGGCACAGGGACCTGCTTACCTAGTGCGGGGCACAGGATCAGCCCCCCCGGCTCACTGCCTCCTCCCACAGCCCGTCATTGCCAGCGATTTCTCTTCCTCGCCCCGGGTTCCCTACTGCATTCTGTGCAAAAATCAGGTTCCTGAACCTTGGGATAAATGAGAAAACAATTCTGTTAGCAACAAAGAATTAAAAAAAAAAAAATATATATATAGAGAGAGTTAAATAATAATTTTTAAAGGGGAGAAAATGGTGTCATTTACACATGCTGGGCACTCTGCAGCAGCTGGGGCAGTTCAATGGTTGTTTAGTTGTAAACCATCACTCTTCCCTGCCGCGATGCCAGCGCTGTTTTTAATTTCTAGGTTAATGAGTTGCCACAGAAGCAAGTAAAAAAAATATATCCTGAAACAAACAGCCCAGAAGCAGGAACAAGGTTTGAGGCGTTTTTCTGCCTGGTTCCCACACCTCAGCGAGGCGGATGGTTAAAATTAGCTCCACTCATCTCCATTGAAGTTTCCGTGATGCACCCGCAGCACAACCACTCTGAATCAGCCCAGCAGAAATTACGGGTCAAGTACAGAAATCAAATCATCTCCCCCTTCCTCGAGGCTTCACAATGGCCTAATTGCTGTTTTCAACACCAATCTATAAACTGGAGCTTTTTTTGCCCAAGTGGGATCGGCTCAGAGCTAAAGCCGACCTGGCGTCGCTTGCTACTTCGAGGTGCAGAGAAACACAGGGGATGCGAAGTCTATAAATAAGCTGATGAACAGCAACAAGGGCAAACTATTTCAGAAACACCGCATTTTGCGGGGCTGAATCCACTCCTGGATGGGGCTTTGCTGGGCAAGAGAGCCAGGAGCCACCAGCCAAGCCAAGCCAGGACTCCACGTCTCGGGCATCGTGGCTGCAAACCCCCCACCCCCAATGCTGCTGGTGGCATGGCAGCATTTTAATGCACTCCCAAAATGGATTAAAATAAACAGGCAAAACCCCCCCCGCGTTCACCCCGAACCCGCGGGGGTGAATCTTGAGGCCGGTTGCCATTTGCCTGGCTTGCTTTGGGCACCCCGCCAGCGGGGACATATAAATAGCCATCTCCTGAAGCTGGAGCCGGTCCCGAATGCCGTGCCCTTTACCCTCACCATGCGCCATGGACACACCAAAAAAGGCAGCTCATCAGGGCAGCCGCGGGATGAAGCCACCCCAGGAGCATCGCCAGCTGCAGCACCAGTCCTCGGTGGTGGCACGGCACGGCCGGGCATCCCGTCCTGCCCCCAGAGCATCGACTGCATCTGAGTTTCCAAGGGTTCATGCTAAACTTTGCCAGGCTAGAGCAAAATTGAGTTACAAAGTCTCCGCCACACTTGAGAGCGGAGCATGCCCTGGCTGGTGGGAGTTAATTGGCTTGACCAGGATAAACACATCAAGGCTGATTAATTCAAGCAGGCTTCCCCAGGCTGTGTAAACAGGCTAAAAGTCATCCAAACACCATCTTAACATCGGCTAGGGTAGAAAATCAGCGGGCTTTTTTTTTCCCCCCTTTGCGTGTGTGCAAAGGGGCTGAGCACGGGGGTTTGCAGAATTGCCCTTTGAGATGATACCTTCCCAAAGCCCAGAAGTGCGATCCCACTGTTGAACACAGCCTCCCGGGACGTGGAACAACTGCTAACGATAACGCAGCCAGTTCTTAAGCACACAGGGAAGCTGAGGAGGAAGAGAACAGCCGTATTCCCAGCTAGAGGGAAAACTAAAATAGCTGGAATGGGGGGAATAAACCCAAAGAGGGGAAACACAGCCCTGGGGCTTTGGCTTCACCAACCCGCCCAGGTCCTTGCCTGGGTAAAAGCGGCACGTTCTGGCATGCACTCCAGCAGATCCTTATGTAAAAGCGAGCAGCACATGCCCACAAAATCCTCAGGAAATATAACAGCCTGGTGTATAGGAATGATTTATCAGCACGGCTTTTGGCTGCAATCCATATATAACCCATAGCGGCTGCAGCAGGATTATCGAAGCAATCAGTCTCACATCTAATTCAGCAAGGACAGGGATATTAAAATGAAAAGAGGTCTGTGAAACCCTGGCAGCGGCTCTCCCTCTCGCTCAGAGTCCACGTGGCTTAGTGGAAACAAATGGGAGCGAAATCGGCCCCTGCGAGGGTGAAGGGATTTTTACAGCCCCCTCCTGCCACCCCAGCTCTGCTGCAAGCATGTGGCCCCTGCCTGGTCCTGCTGGGATGCCACCACCTCCGCAGAGGACGACACCTTGCAGCCAGTACTGGCTGCACAGATTTAAATCAGAACATATGGCTCCCACATCAGCCTGTCCTTCCCTCCCTGAGGCTGTTTCTCTACCCAGGCACAGGACGGGCGATGGGACGGTGCCCCTGGCTCCCACCAGCTGCCACGCACTCGCCTTCCCCCGTGCACGCTTCCTGCCCGCAAGGCGAGATGCAGTGTCGGGGTCGGATCCTCCTGAGGGAGTAAGACATGGTGGTGGCTCCGTCAGCGACACCTCCATCCAACCTTCCGTGGGGGTCAGCTCACGCACTGCAAATAAAACTGTTCATAACAAAAATGAACACAAACCACCTAAAACAAGGCTCATTTTACTTGCAGAGGATCTTCTCCCTGCTACCATTGGAGGTGTGCAGTTAAAAGGTAAGCGGGGCCAGCGCACAGGGCAGTTACGGGCTCTCGCTGGGCAGAGTCCAGTGGCTATTTTGCTTTCCCTGGTCACTGTCAGCGGTGGAATTGGCAGTGCCAAGAGCGGTGTCATCTGCAGCAACGGGGGCATCAATCACAGTTTCCCTTCCTACGGGCAAGCGTAGACCTTGCCAGAAATATATTAGTCACTGTAGTATACAAAGACCATATGCATCCCTGCCTGACTTTTAATGGAAAAAAATCTCTCAGCAGCTTCTCTAGAAGTCAGAGGACACCCAAAATAATGAGATACTGGAAGCAGACACCCAGCCCCCATCTACATCGGGTCCCTGTGCCTGAGCAGCGAAGCTTTTCATTGCTCCTGGGGCGAACAGAAGAGCCTCCTGCGCTGCCTGGCCCAACCAACACAGGGTGGAAAGAACTGGGGAAAAAATACAAAGCCGGGCTGGTAGCATTGCGACAGCACGAAACGCGGTGGCAGGTTTCAATAGGAATCCAAAAACATCTTCAACAAGATTTTTTTTTTATAATCTCGGTGATACCACCTAATACTGCTTAAGCAATATATAACGAGCATCCCAAAACAGGAGTGTAAGCTCCGGACCCGCCGTTGGGCATGGGCTGGGATGAGCTCAGGGCACCATCATCGCCTCGTCCAGTGATGCCGAGCGGCTCCCGGCTCTCCTGGAAACAACAGCTCCAGCTCACGATGCCCATGAGAGAGGAAATGATAGCAGCTCTGCACTTTGTGAACACCACTTAAAAGACATTAGGACTGAGCTGAAAGCAAAGCCTCCTCTAAATTACCGCCCCAATCTGATAACAGCCGCCTTCCCTGGAATGGCGCTGGTCGATCAGACACCCCTCGCAGGGCTCTCAGGGATGGGTTCTCAGGTTTTGCCGGCTGTTTTTCCCAAAACAAAGTGCTCACGGAGAGGGGCTAGGAGAGGGATGGGCCTCCTTCCCCTGGGAGAGGAGCTGCCTCTCTGGTCAGGGGCCACGAAGGCGGCTCCAGGTACCCAGCCACCACACATCCCCTCCCCAGCACGGTCCCCTCGAGGCCCTTGAGGACACCCTGGTCCTGACCCAGGGGTGGTTTCAGCTCCTGTAGCATTGCACAGCCGCGCGGTCAGCCCCCAGCTCCATTGCGCCAGCTTCCTGTGGTCATCCCGCCACTGCTTTTGGTCTTCACTGTTATCTTCGTGCTCCTGATGCCCTGTGCCATGCATGTGGCCGCAGGGCTGCGTCCCACCTCCTAACCATGCTCGGTCACTCGCAGCAACCCAGTCTGTGGCTTCTCCTAATGAGACCTGTCCCCTGTACACAGTCACTCCACCAACTCCGTCCCCTCCATCTCCTGGCCTCTCACTTGCCCCTTAACCTTAAAAATCCCCTCCTTTTCCCAGCCCCACGGCCTAACTCTCCCCAGTCCCCCCGCTCCGAGCCCTCGCCTCCCTGGGCAGGAGCCCCATGGGATCCACGGGATGCCTGGCGTCGTGGGGACGGCCACCGCCTCGTCACATCGGCCACCGCCCCGGCACATCCCGCAGCCTGGGATGCCGCCAGCCCGTCGGGTTCCACGGGCCCCGTCGGGGCGGCTGGGTGGCCGAAGGCGAGCGGGAGCGGGACGGGGAAATGGCAGCACCGATCCCCCCCCTCGCCAAAACACCTGCGACGCCGCGCTCAGGCCGGCCGCGAACCCCGCGGGGAAGCCCCGCTCGAAGGCGATGCCGGTTTCTTCCTGC
>VZTV01007365.1:30631-52709 GCA_013400875.1 Anhinga rufa
CACCCCCGTAATCCCTTCTTTGAGGTGGGTTGGGTTTGGTTTTTTTTTGGGGGTTGTTTTGTTTTCTTTTGGTGTTGGGTTTGGTTTTAATATTTTAAAACACATCTCGTGCCCCCCTCCGGCGGCGCGGCCCCGCCTCACCCGGCAGCGCAGCCGCGGGATGCAGCCGCGGTCGCCCCCGCCGGCCCCGCACCTCCCCCGGGACACCGCCCGCAGCATCCCCCCGCCGCTGCCCGGCCCGGGCTCCCTCCCCTTGCGCAAACCCAGAATTTCCAGCGTGAGGTCGGCTGGGTCTAAATTGGGTTACCTGCATCAGCCCCGCTGGACCGTCGCTGGACCGTCGCTAAGCCAAGGCCAGCGCTGCTGAAATCATCACCTAAAGCGGGGGTTTAGAAACCGGTTGTTTGGAAATGTCACAGCGGCCACCGCCAGGCCATCACCGCTGCCGCCAAGCACCGCTCCCGCTCAGGTCCCAGCTCTGTGGTGCCGGACGGAGCCAAGGACAGGTGACTGCATGGCCTTTAGCTCCCCAGCTGGCACCCGCCCTTTGTAAACATCGCTCTTGCTTTGTCCATGCTAATTAGCTGGTTTTTCTCATTGAGCGCGTTCCCATCAAGCAACGTTCTTCCCCTGAGCTCACCTGCAGCTTTCCGATGGACTCTTCGTGAAGCAACAGCTTCAACCCTGAGCGGATGCGAAGGCCACGGCTGGCGCAAGCCTTCCTCATTTCGCTTTGAGACCCGTTTGTGGGCACCGCTTCGACACTGTAGAGCTCCCCGGAGCAGAGCCATGCTTCCACGCGAGGTTTATGGATAAACGCTGCTATTCTGACCAGGATCTTGAAAGCCACTCTAGAAATCAGGTTTATGCACTTACTGTAAAGTAGTAGGTGCTCCAAACGTTTTGTGCATTGAACTCCTCAGCGCTGGTTAAGGGAGGCCTGATAACGCAGCTGAGGCGGCGCGAGCCACCAAAACCAGCGCTCCCGTGAAGCCCACGTGGGAACCTGGGTTACTTTTCACTGTTAGAAATACAGCTGGTGTTTTAAAGTTAGGCGCTGATTAGCGTTGCAGCGTGGCTGTTGGCAGATGATTGAGATGCACCGGACTACCCTCGTTTCAACCACATCTTAGAGCTTCTCTCTTCCTGCCTTACCTGGCAGGGCTCCAGCAGAGTCAGGTTTAGGTCTGGTCTTGCTTTCTCATTGCTAACAATGCCACAGATGAATCCAGCACTTCCGGGCAGGGTATCTCCAGGTGTTTACACCAATGACGTTCAGCTTTTATATAGTCACAAGGTGAAAGGACTGGACACCCCCATCCCCAAGGTTCACCCGCAAAAGGTTTACACTCACAGAAGTGCAACCCCATCTGCCCTGAAACCTCACACTACGTCTGAAATGAAATTTTCTTCCACGACAAGAGTCTAGTTGCTAAAAGTCAACGGCAGCTTGTCAGATATTCAGTTAGTTGGGATCTTCATTTACCTGCTCTGGTTTTACGGGTGAGTAACTTACACGCAGCGCCTATGGGACGACACATACAATAAAAACGTTTCAGCTGAGCTGGGGCTTGGGTTTAGCAGCCTTTACCTTTCTCGGCCGCTCTCTGTGCAAAGACAACAATGCCGGGACTTTGCACCATTAGACCTCTCCATTTCAATCCTGGCTTTTTCCCTTCTGCCAGCACCATCTGTTTCTACAGAGTAAACAGCAACTGCAGACAGGTTAAATGCAAGGACACGGTTTTAAGGAGACTCCCCATTCTATGCCACTTAAAATGAGCACAAAGGAGCTTCGCTTACATTTCCCACTCTTTTTGTATCCCAGTTTTCATAAAGCCAGCATTGATTCTGAAATGCCACTGCTAAGAACAGATATTATTTCACTGTGACTGTGCTACTCCCCTCAAGCGTGTTTATAAGGCAGCCAAGAAAGTTGTTTGGTTTTTTTCCCCATTCAATTCTTATTCTTAATTTCAAGTACAGAATAAAAGTGAAATGGGTGGAAACCTGTTTCCCCTTAAGTCACTACAAACAAAACATAAGTTTGTTCAGTAGAAGGCCATGATTTATTGACAGTTATTTTGAAACACAGATGACTGAATATAATAAAAAGACATTTGTAAAAAAAAAAAAACAGGAAAACAAACAAACCTCATCTTTAAATGCATCACTTGAAGGCATTGATTAAGGGGACACCATGTGCCGGCAGTTCCTGGTGCAACTGACGGAACAACATGGCACATTTGTTCCTTTCCTGGGTCTTGCCTAGGGTGTGGAACAGCCGGGCTTGGAAGTAGAGAACGTCCCTGAGCTGCTCCTTGCAGTCCACTTTGGCAAAGTAAGTCTTGGCTTCATTCAGATTCAAGATAGCAGATTCCAAAGCTGTGGAAAAAAGGGGGACTGTCATATTTAAGGTGGTATCACAATATCAACTCCAAGCAATACAGCTCAACTCTAAGGAGCCCAATTATAAATTCCTCAGCTTTTCAAAACAATTTGTGTCTTAGCAACATGGTCTTTCAGCTAGTTTCTGTTATTCAGCCTTTGCTGCAAAATATGGGTGTGAAAGTATGCAGATAAACAAGATTCCATTATAAACACTTAATCTGTTGAATAACTAATTCCAAACTAATTTTGCTATCTGACAACTAGGTAACACGCTCTGCTGTATCATTTAAACTTTTTTAAACAGTGATCGTGTAGCAGGACTCTAACATACACACTGGTCTGCACTTCTCGGCTTCTGATCACAGTTTCAGTGAGGAGAATTACTCTTCACACTACCTTCAATCTTCTTTTCTGGCTTGTAGGAAGCTGCAGAAGCCACCTGACATTTGGCCACCAAGAACATGGCACAGCCTTTGTCCAGGACAGCCCCGTGCGCCAAGACAGGTTCTATGGCCATGTGCAGGATGTTCAGGGCTTGCTCAGGAATGCCAAGGATCAGCTGAAAGAGAAATACTTGCTGGTCAAATACTGGAATCCACTGTTAAGAGCAGCTTCTTCAGAGAAGACCAACATAAGCCACATCTGTTTCTAATAATGCAACACACTACAGACAAGGATATAAATTTTTTCCACATAATCTTCTTTTAAATCAAAACTTATTAGTAGAAATGAGCTACTATCTGAAATGATTAGGCATGGCTTCTCCACTGCAGTCCGTGCTGACAACCACGTCTCTGCCAGCTCAGAACAAACAATATAACTGAACATTACATTACAAGCATTATTTTTAATTCAAACACATGCCAAACTGTGTTACTAGAAAGCCACAATACTACCAGAAAAAATAACAACTGAAGAACCGAAGGCAGGGCCAATTTATGCTTGCCTGCTTAATTATATCCAATAACTACACATCTTAGTGATACACATGAAACTCAATTTTTATTAACTTCCTCAAAAGATTTTACATTTAGAACATACTTCTTCAGAATCAATAATTTAATTCCAACACAGTTGTGTTCTTAAACCTCACAGGAGTAGAAACAGTATCCAGATCCCCAGAATAAATGTTGCCCTACAGCCCTGTGAAAACACAAATCAGGCATACCTGGGAGAAAGCCAAGTTCAGCACAGTTTCAGAAGCCAAGTACTGTAGGCTATATTCTCGAGAGAGGGCAAGAGCCTGCAGCAGGACAGGCAACGCTATGGTATGACATGAAGATCTCCAGTAGAGCTCTGCTATTGACAGCAGTACACTAACCAGAACAGGGGAAAGAATTACAAACATTTTCTTTTGATGAAAAATGTCCACTTGCTTCCCAAACAATGATTCCATCCATAATGGCACTGATTTTATTATGAATTACATTACTGCCTATACAATAAACTTCAGTTATACTCTTAAGAGGAGATGCCACTGACATACAAAAGATTAAATAACACTGTAACTACTCTGAAGGTTAGCACAAAGGTACAGTTACACACATACATTTCGATTTCCTATTTATTTTGGATAATGTGTTTCCTTCTTCCATAAGTCTTCATGGAACTTTAAAATAAGTTCACTGCCTTTTAGTTTACATATTAAAGATGAGTAGGTTTCAATTCTAAAATATTTTGAGGATTCCTCCATACGATGATTAATAAATGAAATTATTTTGTAGTCTCCAAGTCACAGTAGGTAATCTGAAGACTACTAAAGTCTGAACATGGACAAACTGAAATGGCTGATTCTAATCACTGCAAAGTGGCTTTAATACTCTGAAAATGAAACATTTCTTACCTAATCACCATCTCAGTGTTCTTGATTTTCTGGCAGTGGATCAACAATTTCTGCAAAAGTTTGTGTGCCTCTGACATTTGATTTTGGGCTTTCAATACAATGGCTTTTCTGCCGTGGTAGAAAGAAAACAACACTGATCATATTTTTGTATTTTAGATACACTCTGCTCTTCAGAACACAGCGAGATAGGTCTCTATTTTGACCTCTGTTTCTTGTAACTGCAGAAAGGCAATCTGACAAAGCGCACGCATGCTATGCACACCGGCAGGGGGAAAACCAGATACCTCCGATTCCATCTGGACAACTCACAGGCAGAAAGGATCGAACTCATAGAACAGCTTTAGATAGAAAACAGGGACTGCCAAGACCAAAGGCCAACAGGCAGCAGAAGTGGGAGGGCATACAGGCTAGAAAGCACAAGTAATTATTTGCAAGAAAAACAGGTATGAGGTAAAGTAGCTAAAATTTGCTTGAGCTAACAAGGATATGGAGCAACAGGGAAAGAGCAAGAACAGGGAAATAAGAAACAGATACACAGCAGTAGGGGATGTGTACAAACGCCCTGAACCCAGACACCGAGTAGAATATTTAAAGACCAGGGAAATCACAGTCCAATTCCAGAAGGACAAGCATCAGGTCCCACAGCTTGAATACGGACTGATCTTCCAGCTTACTGGCATTGGCTATGTTTTCAGGTGTTTTGCCTCATTGAAAATCAACAAGAAATTGCTTTTAACAGTAAGCTGTTTTTCATACTCACCAAATAACAAGTTTTAACTCTACCTATTTCTAACATCTCATTCTCATTTAGAAACAGGAACCCATTAAGGTGAGAGAAAAATCATATTGTTCCATTCTGTAGATGTGGAAACCAGGACACAGATGAAGACACTCAAGCTCAGACTAGGCCCGAGACCCCTAGCTATCTGACATAAAATTCTGCCTTCTCCTTAGGTTTGAGTACAGTTACACCATGGCAGCTTTCAAATAAGTATTGTTCTTTCAACAGATCTACAGCTCTAGAATAACACCAACTTCAGCAGTGCTATTCCAGTTCTTAAAGTGTCCAGAGAAACAACTAGAAATTATTATTCCATTAGAGTATGTCCTGCAGTAAGCACTACAGGTTAGACAACATGGCTGTAATTAGCTCAGGAAAGGGAAGAACATATAAGCACATGTGACTGCCAGCAATCGTTTTGCTAAATTTTTCATCTTCATGGGACACACCTGCAAGTGTATGCAGATTCATGATTTCTTACCTGTATATGCCTTCAATGCTATTAAGTGCTGTAATTCCTGCTACAAGAGAATCTGCTATATGATATCTGCCATCATTCATGGCTCTCTCAAACTGTATTTTCTGATCAAACAGCATCCAAAGCTAAACAAAGAACATCCAGGAACAAGTTTCAGAAGTTGTGCCCACTCATTTTCTAATCCCAAATTAGAACTTACTTTTTGTTTTCCCCTGTGGATATTTATGTCTAGACACAACTAACTCCACTGTCCAATTACTGGATTTACTAAATTACTGTCCTCAACGGAAATGCTCAGATCTGGATTAATGTTTCAATACCAAAGCTCACCTATTTGACCGCATTTTAAGTAAAAAAGCTCTATTAAATCATTACTAATGCTTTGAGACTTTTCTGTAGCAAAGAGAGAAGGACCAAACTATATTTAATGGAATCTTGAACACTTCAATGTAAATACTCTCTTACAGACTCACGTGCTAATGTGTTTCCCAGGGTCACACAAAACCCAGCCTATTCTCTCAATTATTTCTGGATTGTAATGTATCAAAATAAGTAGCACTAATTAAACAGAACTTTGAAGCTCCAAATCAATGCAGAGCATTTAATTCCTGTATGTGCTCATGAAGGAGATATGTCATTGACAGAGGAATGTACTTCTATTTACACAGCTTTTTCTTAAGAGGCTATGGCGAGATAAACATCTCACCAGGCTTAAAACAACAGAGGCATCTTTTTCATGCTTTTGTAGAAAAGCGCCACACAGCTTCTTGTGAGGTCACGAGCCAAGCGAAATTAGCAAACGTGTAGCCCAAGGCATACTGAGGGAAGAATTCAGATGCAACAGAATTCAGATCCTATTGTATAACAGTTACATAATTTACAGGCTGAATTATAAATATTCTACCTGTGCATGCTGACTATTGGGAGGGAATCTTTCCTTTAGGTGTTTCAGTATTTCAGAAGCAGCTGCAAAGTATCCCTGTAACACAGAAACAGCACTCTGATTAACAGACACTGGCGCAAGCACCACTCCCCTTGATTTAAACACAGCCTTTGTTGAAAGAACTTGCCAAGCAAAACCCCTGTATTTTCTTCTCCCCCAATGCAGAAATTAAAGGCAGAACAAAACACAAGTCAAATCTCGCACTCTCCATCAATAACACCCACATGTCGTCTCACCCAAATGAGATTTTGTGCAACTAGCCATAAAACTCACCTGCTCTGCATGTAGCTCAGCCAGGTGACACAATACTACAGCAAAGGACTCTGTGTTATTCTGCTGAACACCCACGTTCACAGCCTCCAGACTGTTCATGCTCAGCAATGTTTGGGCTTGTTGAAGTGCCATGGTGCTTGTGCAAGAAAAACATCTTTTAGCTTTCGAGCAGCAAAAAATTGTTAGCCTATGGTCTTGTTATGACAACAGTCTACATTTTCTGGTAAGGCAGGGGCTTGGAGGAGAATGAAAACTTGTAAAACAACAGCTATCCAGGAACTCTGGACTATGCAGGCACATCAAGCACTACATACCGAAAGCTGCACACAGCCTAAGCACAGAGATGCTGAAAATGGGGGCACAGGAACAACTTATGATCTGTTTCCACTACTAAATGGAAACTCAGTCTCTTCTCCAGCATGAGTTTTAAAGGAACACAAGAGAATGGAAATAACCGCACTCAGCCTGTACTGAATCACAGTCTGATTGCTTTATTTTTGTGCACTGGAGAGACACAGTCACTTGTTACACCTATATAAATAACTCAAAAATGCATTATGTGCTAACAAGTACAGTGAGCTAACCCAAGAGTTCAAAAGAAATAAAATACCTGCGGCCGTATAATCTCCAAATGGCAGTCTTCTGTGCTATACTAATATCAATAAGCTCTGACAAACTGTGTTTCCAGTGCAACAGATCAGAATCTTTTAAGGCATCCATTAGTTTGTTGGCAGCCTTTCCTGCAAAAGCTCTTTGCTGAACCAAGGACTGTATTCCCAGGGAAGCAAGGTACTGGGAAGAAGGAAAAAAAAATACCAACAGCATTGAAAGACAATAGAGTACACTGTGCTTGCAAATTACACCTGAGCAAGAGTTCTAAACTAAGAAAAAAATCTCAAAGAAAAAGAGGTGGTTATTCAGCACAGACAAAGGAACACTGCTCCAGGCATTTCTTTAAATACCCACTTATGCACACCCACACATATGTGAATGTCATTTTGTTAGATGTGAAAGGTAATTTCCACTCCCCCACACAGAAGCCTTAGAGAGGATGACAGGACTTGTACCTGGACTTCTCCAATGATGAAAGAGCTGTGAAAAAACAGAGCCTTCCCACCCCTTCCCCATCAAGCAGCCCTGTCTGCTCTCATCTCCCAACATCAGCAGTTTAGTTCCTTGAAAGGAACAATTCTCTTAATAAAGACATTGCAGATCTTAGGGGAGACAGAACTAAACATTAACAGCCAAGAGATTCAGGGCACAAAACTACCTAAGGGGAGGGCTGCCTTGCAAGATTTCACCACTGGGACAGAGCTGTACAAGTAAACCTGTGTTCAAAGCCCTGCCAGAGGCATCAGCGCTGAGCTTCAGGGAAGGCGGAGGCATAAGAACCTCCCTTGAGCACCAGCAGATTGTGCTATGGGCCTAAGGCCGAAATGGTGCATGGGGCCAGGCTAGTAGCCACAGACAGTTTTTCTGCCTAAAAAATAAACAGGTTAGAAGGAAAAACAGCGAGCCTTGCAGTAATGCACTGGCATTAAAGCAACTGAACTCTGGTTTGTAAATATGAAGAGTAGAAATAATAGAAACAGCTAGATTTTGGAGTGTTAAAATAGATTTGTTTAAATTCAATTACGTATTTTGAACAAACCAGCCACAAAACCAAAAACCCTATCACTTATGTTCCCCTCACCACATGTTTGTCCTAGAATAAAGTTAAGGATAAAAGAAATGGTCTTACCGGCAAACCAAAATGTAAAGATTTGTTTACAGAGTGCTCCAGCAGAACACAGCTATCGAATATCTTCTGCTCCAAGATGTATAACCAGCTCTAGCAAGGACAAAGTTAAAAATGTCATTGCAAATAGCTAACGGCTGCAGCACTTTTAACTTTTCTTACCTTTTGTACAGCATGCACAAAAACTCACTAGAAATACAAACCACTCTTCAGAATTAGTATGATACTAAGGAAACTTCTATCAAATGCTGCACAGCAAAATATATCAGAAGTGCAGCCAGGCTGGGACACTGGCTTGACAGCAGCCAACACTGGAGGTTCAGAGTAACGCACAGAAACCCCATTACACAGTTAACTGAGGAAAGCAGCATCCCAGGAGTTTGATACCATTGATGCCAACTCAGTATAACAATAATGTTAATTACAGAACAAAATACAGAGAATTCCAAGTCTTTCCCTCCTCCTTTTTGTTTGCTCAAAAGAAGGCTGATTACTCTTTGAGAATCCAACAGACAGTAAGGAGAAAGTTTATTAAATACTTCATCTCTTTAAAACGTATATGACTAAACTTTGAGATTAGTACTGAGATCTTAGTACTCTGGGATCACAACTCCTGTTTAAGAAAGTAATCCTGAGTTTCAACAAAACCATCCCATGATGTCCTTCCAGTTTGTTGCTCTGGGTGACTCACCTGCCAGAAGCAACCGGTCATCTCACTGTTGGACAGTCATATTTAAATCACTGATGCATTTGATGAGGTACTACTGTAAGAGTAGTTCTGCAACAGTTCACTGAGCAAAGGCTCAGATAGCACAGACAAAGGTAACTTAGCCTCCATTTCAGCACAGCTATCTTACCAGGCAGTGCTGCAAGCAAACATGGTCATTAGACTCCTGTGCAATTCGGATGGCTTCCTGAAGTGCAAGTTCAGCCTGTTGGCTATCAGCAAACAAAAAGGGAGAACATATTAGTATTCCCACAGTGCTTAAAATACAGCATTACAATACAGAGGAATATTGATCTAAATTATGCATATCGCACTCAGAAGATAACTCTGATCTAACAGACTGCTGAGAAAGCCTGTATCTTCCTCCTAGCACCTCAGCAATATATTCTAGTCTTGAGGATAATAAGCAAGATGGCATCTGCAAGCCACTACAAAAATGCAACTGTAACCCCTAAGCGGGCTTTCAAACTCTGCACATGCCAATGTGCGAAGTTACTGTTTGAACAGGGGCAACATGAAATATTTGCCTGTGTAGAAAGAGTTGTTGCCCTCAATTTTGCAGATGTCCTTCCCACCTCCAGTCCATTTACATGATGCATCCAGGCAGCAGTCAATAAATGCAAACCATACATGGAGATGGGTAAGCCAGCTTTATCAATAAAATAACACCCAACCCTAGGGCATTTTAAAATTAAAAAAGCTCAGATGGCTTTTTTTTTTTTAATTATTCTTTTTCCAGATCATCAGCTCTACATTGATTTGAATGTTAACAGAAAACCAACCACACTTCTTGAGAATACAGCTGAAAATAGGCATTCATGTCCACTGACCTTTCTGAGGTCATGGAAATGTACCAGTTGAGAACTTAAATACCTAGGAAACAGTTGCAACAGGACAGAGACAAATGTCAACTCTTACCCTGCTGTAGATGGCTCAGTTATTATGGAAACCAAATAAATGTCAAAATAAAAACAAACCAAAACAAATCAAGATTCCAAGAAAATTCCAACGCAACCCAACTACAGCTGTTATCAAATTACAGAAAGTCCCTTCTTCTCCTGAACAGATTTTCAGAATGAACAAAAGGTCTTACGAGATGCAACAAGATGAATTTTAGCTGTGCGGTACAATATATTAACTTACTAATGGCCAAACCGACAGTGCAGTGCAGCTAGATTCAGAGCAGCGTATCTCAGACTCCGACCGTAACCTTCATCTCCATTGCTTTTACTTTCTGCTCCGGTGAGAATTAAACGGTCAAAATAGTGAAGGAGGCTGTGTGTTGAACTGAAGACATCTTGCACTCTGAGACTATTTAAGTAGCTTAAATAATGCTAAAAATTGAAGCAAAATCATCTTTAACTATACAGAACTACTAAAACAAAGTTTTTGTTTAAAATTACCATGCATCTTCTTACTAAGAAAAGTTGCATAACAAGTGCAACCGTGAAATACTGCATGGCCAGGAAAGTGCCTGATCAGAAGTTGCAGCGATACTGATACTACCTGTGCAGAATTTCTGTAAATCTTGGATAAAATCAGTTGTTTTCCCTAACAGGATCTTCCAAATGGCATCCCACAGGTCAAGATCTGGCCATCAGAATTATCCCACCCAGTCCGAGACCTCTACATAGGTAGAATCCCTGTATTTATGTGCTAAGCGAGAGGGGGAATGGAGGCATGACTCCCACTGTGTCTGCACTCAGGAAGTTACTCAGAAGCATGAGCACTGCTTCCAAATGACATCCAGGCAGAAAGCAGGTGCTAAAACTATGTATTTTCTTCTTGGCATTGAGACCCAGGCAGGACAACTCTAAGTCAGACAAACAAAACACTGGAGAGGACTTCTGGAGTTGTCAAGTCCAGCCCCTGCTATGGCAGCCCTTTGAAGGATATGTCTCCAAATGGGAGTAAGGAAAATCCTGTCTGCCTCAGCCCAGGGCTGCTGGGAGGAAGAGTTAGAAAGTAAGGCAGGAAAGAGTTGAGTGGGAACTCATGGAACTTGCTCAAGAATAAGTTGTCGAGGAACAAGGGCAAATACTTGCAGCACAGGTCTGGAACCAGCTCTCAATGTGAGTTATCTATTGCTTTCAGTATAAAATGCTATTAAGCACCAGAAGTAAAGTGAATATCAGTAAGCAAAATCAACAGATATCACACTTAATACTGATTTTTAAACTATAGGAGTATGAGGCCTGAGATTTCTTAGGAAAACATTGAACTAAACCTAAAACTTACTGCTTTTCACATACAAGAATGCCCTCACATAGTCCCACCAAAATTAAGAGGATTATATCTGTGCATAAAGCTAGACATATGGTTAAGTACTTCACTTAATTAAGGTTTCTGCACCTTCAGGAGTTTCAGTCTGAATTACTAAACATTTACATGCAACTTGCTCACATTTTTATCATCTGCTTACATTTCAATATAGAATAAATTACTCCCAAGTAATCCCATCCTAGAGATAAGAAATCCCTTTACAACCATTTTGGATGAAGAAAAAGATACTTACTGCTTCAGCAAAGTCTGGATTAAATTTTAACAAGTTGTTCAATTCCTTTTGTAAAGATGCTGGAGTAAGAGCCTTTGTTTCATCATTCTTCAATAAAGAAGCCTAGAATAAAAATTGAAAAGTAAAAGCAAGATAAGGAACTCAAACTGGAGGGTTACAAATATATTTTGATATATGCTCGTCAGTTTGTTATCTGCTTGGAGAGAATATTAAGATTTTGTAACGGCTCTATCTACTATGACACTGAAACACGAGTGGCAGTTTTATTCTATACGATTCATTTTCCAGAGATCAGAGAGACCAAGTAAAACAAAAGCTTATTCAAAGGACTGTTTAAAGGTACTTAAAGAATTCTGTTTAAGTTTCTCTTTGAAGAACTAATACAATGGATTGCTCACTGGAATTACATATATCTTCTCACAAAAAAAATTCAGGAAACTAAATAAAAGTAAATCCATAGTTTGCTTCGGCAAGTAGGTCAATTAATAAAAAATTACAATAATCTAGTTACTAGAAGAAGCATTACTGAATACTGAATAATAAAAAGACTTCAAATTTGAGAACCCTCCTAAATATCCATAATGCTCTATTTAGGAAGAAAAAAAAGTTGTACACACCAGTAACAGAAACCCTACATAAATCGCAGCTGCTAAAACACACACTATAACAGAATGTCACTGCAGGTAAAATCCATACATTGCACCAAATCACTGCAGTCTGTCTTGTCTTCTCATTAAACCCTATTTCTAACTCCACTCCTGGATAAGGTGTTCCCTGTTCTGCATGCATGTAGGAAAGCTGCAGTGCCAGCAACTGGAGCTGGATCACAGGGGTCTTGTGTGCCTGTGGTGCCAGCAGCTACAGTGGGGACCACAGGTCCGTGTGCCTGCGGTGACAGCAACTGGTGCAAGCAAGAGCACGCGTGTCAGTGGGTGACCACTGGTGAACATCAAGCCAGACCAGGCAGAAAGTAGGAGCAGCTTGAGAGCCAATTATTGAAATAGCCATAAGACTGGGCCAGATATATTTCTCTGTATGAGACAACTGCAGGAAGTCCAGACCAACCAGGAGGTCCCAAGCTAACTGATGGTGAGACTGCGGGGCCTTTGGGTCAACGGAGAGATGCATTTGTATGTGTGTCATGTCCTTCTACTGCAGGCAACTAGAGACAAGAAAATCCAGGGGCCAGTTACTTGATAAACCGATTCCACCAGTTACTGGTGGGAGAAAGGAAGGGGGAAGAGTGAGAGCGCAAGCGCACATGAGAGCGTACATGTATATATATTTCATGGACCTTCATCCTCATCAGCCAGAGAGGGGAACAGGATAACAGACACCATGCTC
Source organism: Anhinga rufa (assembly GCA_013400875.1). Taxonomy (NCBI): domain Eukaryota; kingdom Metazoa; phylum Chordata; class Aves; order Suliformes; family Anhingidae; genus Anhinga; species Anhinga rufa. Next base: position 43,665 of record VZTV01007365.1, read on the forward strand.
AGCCTCACCACTGGTTGCACTGTGGGTCACGGAGTTGTGGCAGCCTTGCTGCAATCAGGCTACTGGATTCAACAACCCCTAATGGGAAAGATCCTAATGGGACTGAGAAGTTATTTTGACCTTTTAAAATGTATATGAAACATCACGTACTATATGTATTTTATTTTTTCAGCAAGCTATTTTAAGCATGCAGCGCGTTTACTGACATTTGTGCCCATGTGTATTTCTGCTGCATTTCATATTTACCAGCTGGAATAATCAACAAAACTGCACATTTAGCAGACATCAAACCTGAGACAACTAGTCAGAATGGAAGTGACCTTCTCAGAATCAAGTATCATCATATGGTGTACATGCCTAGATAAAACACTATGAGCCCCAAGTGCTCACACTGAGCAACTACATGCAAGATGTCAACAAAACATCATGCCTGACACTGTGGATAAACTGAATGTGAAATTCATGTTATGGATCATTTACACAACTTTATTCAGAATTAACATACCTGCTGAGAAAGAAAATACTCTGCTTGTTTCTGGGAAAGAGGCCCACTACAAGATATCTCTTCTTCCCTGGTAAGAAGCATTCTGGTTAGAAACAAGGTCAATGAAACAGAATACAAGAAAATACATTTTATCAGACGCTCCACACTTTTGCTTTATAAAGTTTTATGAGATATTAGAGCTCAACAGCATGAAAGGAAACTAAAAGGAAAAAACTTAATAAAGAATAAAATCTACATCAGTTAGCGATTCAAATGATTTCACACAGTTTAGTTGCAATCTTCAGCCGGCAGAAACCGTAGTCAATATGAATGTCACCCCAAATACATGTGAAAACTCAAAGAAAAACAGCAGAGAGAAGGTTTGGGGTTGACATATTCAAATAGCTTTGCTCTGTTTTTCCTTTCTTCTGAAGATAGTCACAGTGAAATGAACTGGCACTTCAGCCACATGCAACACTCCAGAAAACAGCTGTTCTGCAAGACCGGAGAGAAGTTTATTCCACGGAAAGACAGCAACTACAGCATACAGCCAGACTCCAAAAGCTGTTAACTGACTCATGCTGTAGCAGAGCATGCGCAATTTTATATAAAGACAGTTTAGAAAGTGCATTTTAAATATACGGATACTCAAAATGCTTTTAGGGTAATCCTTACAGTGGAGCACCTCTTTAGTGGGTGAAAAGTGTCAATATTTTCTTCTCATTTTTGATGTAACTAGATGCGAGTTCTTTTATTTGGAGAAGGGGGGGAAAGAGAAACCAAAAACATTAAGCTTAACTTTCCCTTAGTAAGCAATCTTTCCTTGCTGGAAGCAGAAGCGACCTCTCCAACAGCTTTACCACATCACACACAAGCACAACCCGAGAAGCCATTTAGCTGTGGGCTATACGGAAGGGAAATGTGAGCAGCACCCAGCATTCAGCTTGCGATTCCCTCAGTGAGCCTGAGAACTGGGTACCGCCATCTTCTCTGAGACACTGAGCAGAACTGCTGCCATTTACAAGTGTTACCACATGGTGGCACCAAGGAAACGGAGAGGCCACCCAGCTCTGCCAGGGTGCATGAGGCTTTAAAGAACCACAAGACTGCAGTACACTACATCTGAATATCGCAGCTGAAGTCGTGAGTGATAGGACATGCACTGGGCCCAGATGAGCATTCATGGAGTTTGGAATATTTAACAGGAGTAGCATCTGGAGCTGGACAAAGCTTAAGTTTACTCTGACATGTACAGAGGTAACCTGAAATAAGACTAACTCTCTTAAGTGAGAAAGACTTTAATATTACTGTATCACCTTAAAGGTACATCAAGTTCTTCTTTCTCCATTTTCCCCTCCAGTTCCTCTGTATTTGTCAGTTCCATATCACTCTCATCAATTCCATTTTTTTTCTCATCGTTTTGAAAGTACTGCTGAAGTGCAGTGTAAAGTTTATAGACCTGGCTAAAAGAAAGCTTATTGTATGCCAGGATCATATGGCGGAGAAACAGACCTGCAAAGGAAAACATCTGTTATGACAACTGTCTGTAAGGTTGCTGCTTCGGAGAGAAGACCAGCAATCATAATAACCAGAAGATTAAATTGCATTATTTAATTCTGCTTAAAAGTGTCTCATCTTAGCCTACCAATTGAGAAAACTCAATTTTTCAGGGTGTAAATCCGGTATTAATTTAGTGGCAAATCTCACAGACTATCTGATTACAGAAAAATTGTTAAGATCAGTAAGAACTGCACAACAGGCAAAGTTATTGGTTAATATGAAACATCTGAGCAAGAGAAAAATAATTTTATGCAATCTTTACACCTCCCCAAAAAGAAAAACAAAGCTGTATCCTGAGTGAATTACCTCAATGATAGATATCACATCAAATATAGCTTATGGATAACAATTAGTTACCTACTACACTTGTTTTATGAACTTCTGGCTCTGTCCCTGAAAATGAATCTGAAAGGTCATCAAAAAATTGTTCCATATCTTTCAATTCTCCTTCTGCCATAAGTTTTAACCTAAACAGGGAAAGAAAACGACATTTTTTAGGTTATTAATATTATGCATCAAATAAAATACTCTGTTATTTCAGGCATAGATAAGAAAACATAAAGAGAACCAAGTGGTACCTAATTCATTACGCCCAGAAGGTTTTTATACTCATGAGCCAAATCAAAACTTATTAAATATTAATAGTAAGCCAAATAATCATCATGTTTGAGGGTTTTTTTTTCCATTTTTAAACAGTTATTTTACTAAGGAGAACAATTAGAAAAGATGGTTATTTTCCTAACAAAACAATTAGGAACCCAAAATGGACTGATTTTTAAAACTGTTGCTGTTTGGTGAGTTGGCTGATGTCAAAATTGATCTTCTCTATCATAGATGCTTTAAAAGAGACAGCTTCGATGTTCGGTTTGCGTGCCTGTCAGAACTCATTTATGAGAGCTAAGAAAACTGCAAAAGTACTTTTTTTTTCTCCAAACGTATGACTTTTTAAACTATACATTTACACATTCCAGAGCCCTTCTTAACAGATATCAGAGAAGATACACGTAATACAGAGCACGCACATAACGGCTTTATCATTTCACAGAATTACTGACTGTGGCGGCAGCGTTTTCACCTCTCCAACACAAAGCACAGAAACGACGCGAGGGGCGCCATGAACTAAACAAGGAAGCAGCTCCTCAGCCTCCAGCTGCAGGGAACACCCGGCTCGTAACGACTTCGCGCCTCCCTCCGCTCCGAGCCCGCGGCGGGCGCCCCCCGGCCCGGCCCCAGGGCTTCCCGCGGGCGGGGAGCGGCGGCGGCCCCGGCGCCCACCTGATGTGCACGGAGCTGGCCAGGTGCGGGCAGGACTCCTCGATGGCCTTGCGCAGTCGCGACAGCGGCATGTCAGGGCCCTGCGGAAGAGAGCGGCATGTCGCGACAGGCCACGAGGCGAGCAGACCCTCAGGGCCGCCCTCCCACCCCCCTCAGGGCTAGGCCCCGGGCCCGTCCCTGACCTGCAGCAGCGGCAGCAGCAGCCGGTTGAGCCGCCGCCGCTCCAGCAGGCCGAGCTGCGCGCCGGCGCGGCCCAGCTCGCTCAGGAGCACCAGCAACGCCATCTTGTATGGGGTGACCCAGTCCTTGATGCCGAAGACGTTGGCGTGCACCACGCCGTTCGTCATCATCGGGTTGAAGTAGAGGCTCTCGTGCACGCTCGCCATGGCGGCACCCGNCCGCCCGCCCGCCGGACCGTCGCCCGGGAAACCGGCCTCGCCCGCCGGCCAATCGCCGCCGCCGTCGCCATCACGCGGGTCGCGCCGCGGCCAATCGGAGAGGGGAGCTGTGCGCCGCCACCGCGGGGCCGGCTGGCGGCCCGAGCGCAGGGCAGACGTTCCGGGGAGAGGAGGATCCGCGGGGCGCCGGCTGAGGGAGGCGGGCGAAGGGCGGGGAAAACCGCGCCGGGCCTCCTCCGAGCTGTGGGCTGCGGTGAGCTATGGCCAGCCTCTCTGCGGGTTGGCCACAGCCCGTTACCACCCAGCGCAGCAGCGGGTCACGGCTCCTCCATTGACCCAGGCCGCCATGCTGCTCCCGCCGCAGCCCGTGGGGCCACCAGGGACCGGGGTTGGCAGCATGGAGGAGCCAGCACCCAAACCATGACCCCACAAGGTCTTGGGGATCCTTGCAGCCCTTCGTGGACATGCCGCAGCCCTCTGAAGAAGGTGTGGCCGCCACCAGTGTTGTGCCAAGTGGGGTCGGCCCTGCGTGTCCCGGTGGGGAGAGCCACGCTGAGCAGCCTGACGTGCAGCAGCTCAGCGAGGACACGGCGTGTTTCCACAGCCAGACACGGAAGAGGCCACGAGGGGATTTGCTGGGCCACGTGGGGAGATTGATCTGTGCTCTGATGCAAGCGTTTCCTTGGTGCAGCCGGAGAACACCACGGAGTGAACTCACTCCTGTTGAATGGGATTTCTTGCGAATTAATTGTGGTGCAATAAAGATATTTCCACACATAAGTTTTTATTTTTCTCAATAATTTGTTAAAGTATTTCATTAAGGCATCATGTTTCCAATTAAAGTACTCCAATTATTATAATAGTTATCATTTTTGTAAGTGAGAGCAAAACAAAACTCAGTATTATTATACATCTGCACGTCCCCGGGGATTTCAGTTGAGTTGTTCCTGATTCATGCATGGTGGTGGGTGGTGAGAGGAGGAGGAGGCAAATCAGCATGGAATAATCTTGTAGAATACATTTACATTTAAGAAACTTAACGTTGTGGTTAGTTGTTGCTGGCATAATTAATGATAGCTTCCTAGACCTCAATGAACTAATGCTCATTGAAGTATATCTGAATATAAACCCCAGGAAATAACTACAGCTATTTTGTTATAAAGGTCAATTTACTGACATTTCCTGAAAATCCAGCTGGATCCCTCTACATCAATGGGGCCTAATGAAATTCATCCGAGGGCACTTAAAGAGCTGGCTGATGTCATAGTAAGACCTCTCTCAATGATTTTTCAATGCCTGTGGGCATCTGGAGAGGTCCCAGCTGACTGGAAGCTGGCAAACGTTGTCCCAGTCTTAAAGAAGGGCAGCAGGGATGACCCCGGTAACTACAGGCCCGTCAGTCTCACTTCTGTGCCTGGTAGAATTATGGAAATTATTCTGGGAACTACTGAAAAACACCTGAAAGACAACGCAACCATTGGTCCCAGCCAGCACGGGTTCGTGGGGGGAAAGTCCTGCCTAAGTAATATGATTTCCTTCTCTGACAAGGTCACCCACCTGGTTGACCAGGGAAAGCCAGTCGATGTGATCTTTTTGGATTTCAGTAAAGCTTTCGATACTGTCTCTCACAGTCTCCTCCTGGACAAAATGTCCAGCACACAGCTGGATGAACACTTCATGCAGTGGGTGAGCAATTGGCTGCTGGGTCGGGCTCCAAGGGTCACAGTAAATGGGGTTACATCGGCTGGCAGCCAGTCACTAGAGGGGTTCTGCAGGGATCCATCTTGGGGCCAGTACTCTCTAATCTCTTTGTTAATGACTTGGATGCAGGACTTNCCTGGGGGTTCTGGTCGATGGCAAGTCGAACACGAGCCAGCCGTGTGCCCTGGCAGCCCAGAGGGCCAGCCGTGCCCTGGGGCGCATCAAGCGCTGGTCGAGGGAGGGGATTGTCCCGCTCTGCTCTGCGCTGGGGCGGCCTCACCTCAAGCGCTGTGTGCAGTTTTGGGCGCTGCAGTATATTAAGGATATAAAGCTACTAGAGAGTGTCCAGAGGAGGGCGGTGAAGTTGGTGGAGGGTTTAGAGGGGAAGTCATATGAGGAGCGGCTAAAGTCACTTGGTTTGTTTAGCTTGGAGGAGACTGAGGAGAAACCTCATAGAATCAGAATCATTAAGGCTGGAAAAGACCTCTAAGATCATCAAGTCCAACTGTCAACCCAGCGCCCCCAGGCCTCCTAAACCATGTCCTGAAGTGCCATGTCTACATGTTTTTTGAACATCTCCAGAGATGGTGACTCCACCACCTCTCTGGGCAGCCTGTTCCGATGCCTGACCACATCGTGGTCTGCAGCTTCCTCACGAGGGGAGGAGGAGGGGCAGGCGCTGATCTCTCTGCCTCCCAGACCCGAGGGAATGGCAGGAAGATGTGTCAGGGGAGGTTTAGGTTGGATATTGGGAAAAGGTTCTTCCCCCAGAGGGTGGTGGAGCACTGGAACAGGCTCCCCAGGAAGGCAGTCACAGCGCCAAGCCTGACGCTATCCAAGAAGCACTTGGACGCCGCCCTCAGACACATGGTGTGAATTTTGGGGTTGTCCTGTGCAGGGACAGGGGTTGGACTTGATGATCCTTGTGGGTCCCTTCCAAGGTCCCAGGACCATAGGACTCAGGAATCATATGATTCTATGATTCTATCAAAATAAAGTACGACAGCTTGGGCGGAAACACTGAAATGGTGGAGTGGCTTGGCAGGGAGGGGCGGGAGATGAGATAAAGGCCGGGCTGCAGCCAGCCTGTGCAGAACTTGGAGGAAAAAGGAAATTACATACATCTGGTTCTGACATTTCTGTGTAATTCTATGAAGCCAATGTGCAAACACAGCCGACAATCCTTCGGTGTGTGGTACAGAGAACATTTACAATTAACTTTTTAAGCACATTTAAATAAACTCGCACGCCTAAAAAACAGCCCTCCAAATAAGCAGCAGGAGATTATTTTGGTCGTATTAAATTAAAGATTAGGTAGCGCAACTGAAAAAGTAATCTTTTATCATACCTAAAATAGGCTGACACCCCTGAGTGACATGCCTGAGCTTATGAAGTATGAAATAGCCACTGCCTGGGTTTGGGGACATCTAGTGAGACGCTGAATCTATCAAAACAAGTCTCAGTAATCTGAAGACTTTATCAAAAGTTAATTCAGAAGCACTGTGTGTCTCTGGTATAAAAAGTGAATGCTGTAATGATTCTTCCTACAGGTAGTAATATCCAATCTGAAATTCCCAAGTAAAGCCCAGCGATTAACCTTTTATTTTTTTTAACTGTACTATAAAATTTTGCAAACTGTTACATTAAAAACAAATGAATATTCCTGGTAAGAATCACTTCTCCACCTCGCTATCTTGTGATGTCTAAAACCTTGGGGGATTACCGAGCTGCAAGTGAGTCATCATCACTTGTTATTTCACAGCAGAAAGAAATGGGACATCTAGCATTAATAGATTTAAATCTTTTAATGCTTCTTTGGCACAATCCAGAAGGCTGAATGAGGGCAAGTCTTTTATTAATAGAACCTCTGCAAATGCTACTTTTCAGCCACAGAGCAGCCGATGGAGTTAAAGATCCTTGTTTAAAAACAATCTACGTGGTTACAATTTAGACAGGCTAATGCATTAAAAGTGATCTGAAATCACACGTTAGGAATATGATTCATCAAGATCTGCCCAAATTAAGGCAGGAGTGGCAACTGCAGCTGCCAGCACAGTCACCAGATCTCAGCTCTGTCAGGCCCACGTTCCTCCCTAAAACATCTGTGTTTGGGAGGATTTCTTGTTGGCAAGTCCTTAACAGAGCTAAAGGAAAAAATGTAGGTTTTGCCCAGTTTGGCTCATCCGTGGGACAGAGCTTTTACCCCGTTTACAGCAGCTGCATGAGGAGCTCTCATGTTTTAATGTAAGATTATAAAAAATAAATAAATCTGTATATAATTTGGTACTTCAGGGATGACTCTCTAAATTGACAGAATATAGTTGACATAGAAGTTTTAAAAAACCAAACTGTGCTGATATTTCTTAAGGTGTCTTAAAGCAATCTCTTGCATGAGAAATGTAGGAAATGTGCCATTGCTTGTTCCAACACAAGGCTTTTCCACTATATTTTCAGTTGCTTTGACTAAAATTGCAAGCTATTCTTGAAAAAAATCCAAAAAAGTAATGTGACATTTTAAATTAAATTATGTGCAAAAGTTCATAGCATCAAAAGCTTGTTGAGGAACATAAGCATTTCCAAAAAGAGATGATCTGATTTTGAATTAAGATATGGTGTCAGTGCAAATCCAGAAGTTGGACTGCACGAAGTATCCGCTCTTGATGCTAAAGCTGCCAAGACTGTGCCATTCTTGACTCGGTTCTTGTATCTGACTTGCTCCAAAAATAGATCCAGCCTGAAGAAATCACTGAAGATTGCATGTAACATTTTGTACGGGTAAATCTGATTTGTGGTCAAAATTTATTTTCAGCCACTTTTGTCTGTACCTCTTTTTGGCAAAGGCCTCCTTTGCTCTTGGCCCTGAGTGTTCTTATATAAAGCTTTCCTGAAGGCTTGGTGGGCTTGTATTGTTGGGGGCTTCTTTAATGTAATCTTCTGGTTAAAGGCTTTCAGTTCTTACAACCTGTGATTATTATTTTCTATATATACCCCATCCATAGCATAAAGAAAATGATAATGGCATCTAAAAGTTAGCTGGAACTGGATTTTTAAATAAACCCCCTTCTTTTCTATTATTTAAAGATTATCACCAAAGGGCTTGGTAGAATAATCAGCACTCTGGCCTTTCGCCTACAGCACTGAGGCTTTTAGTTCTCCTTGTGACAAACCCCTGCTTGTAGGCAGAGATGCCAAAACACCTGGGTTTTGGTGACTGTCGGAGTCACCCCCAGCCCTGAGCCAGACCCCTTTACTGCCCACGGCTGACCGCCGCCTTCGTCGCCTTAGAGGACCGGCAGCGCCTGGCGTCGGGGTACACGGGAGAAAAACCAAAACAACCCAAACCCATGAGGTAAAAGTTCTCTGTTATTTCAGTGACATCACTACCTACGCACTCGCAGCCGCCGGTGACCTCTACTTTCCCCGTTTGAGCGGTATTTCTGCCTCCTCCCCCCCNCCCCCCCCCCCCCCGGCACCACCCAGGCGCTTCCTCTCCTCCCATTGGCTCCGCCCGCTCGCTGTCGGCGGGACAGCCAATGGCGTGCGGCGCGGCGGGAAGGCCCGCCCTCCGTGAGGCGGCCCGCTGGAGCGCCGCGCAGGGCGGGGGCCCGCTGGCGGGGGCGGGGGGTC
>VZTV01007381.1:1119-27101 GCA_013400875.1 Anhinga rufa
GTCTCATTCTTTGAAAACAATATCACAACAAGGGTCCTACTTTTAACTCACAAAAAGATATGGCAACTTCTGTAAGGCAGGATAGAAAATTAAAGGGAGGCTGTATTTTGATTCTCTTTCTGTGTTTTTGCAGAAAATACATGTTCATGTTTATTCTGATGTTTATGTACGTAGTTCTTTCTAATTTCTGGTAACTCAAAATTTTGAACTTGGCCAAAGCTTTTATTTTCCTGTTTACAGTTATGCAAAAATGCTACAAAAATAACAAATGGAAATTATTTTTATTATTTTATCTTTACTTTTACTGATGAACTACACTGTCATATTAAAAAAAAAAAAAGTTATACAAGCCCCAGATCCCGNNNGTACTTGTGAACTGTTGCAGCCTCATGTGTTTTAACATACTCCAATCACAATCAGTTCAGTTGATCAATGAAAAGTTTATCTAATATACTTCAGATAAAGTCAAAGACTTTCAGGATACTGGGTACAAGGGACTCTAGAACTGTATTTTAGATCTCTGTGGTCAAACCCTGTTCCCAGTGCAGTATTCCCCATCTAGCCTTTGGCAAAATAACTCATGCACCTAAATTAAGAGGAGAGTCTCCAAAGCTTTGCAGGTGGTCAGTGAAGAGAAACATAGAAGGAGTCTGCCAGAAGGCAATTCACAGCAAGTGCCCAAAGAATATGCTCTAAATCATCCTTTGAGAAGCTATTCTTTCTCTGGTTATGTCTACAAAGAAAGACTCTTGGGATAGAAGCCCTAAATTTGTCTTGGTTTCATGATGGGATGCAATGAAGCACACATCTTTTTCCTTCCTAGTTATCCCAATGTATATGTTGAATTATTTTATATTACTGTAATAGAATAAACATGTCACTCAGTATATACCCTAAAATAAATGGTTAAAAAGTGCAATTTATTAGTTCTATAAACAGAATTATATTATGAATTCATTTATCAAGATCCAGTGAAGTTTGAAATAGCACTTTTACATCCCTTTTCCACAAAATATTTATGATCCTTGAGAAGAAAATCAAGTCTAGAAAAAGACAACAGGGAAAGACAGCAATGCCATTTATTTGTTTAGTTTGCTTTGTTTTGTTATATGAGCGCTAATGATTACAGTAAATCGCTCTCTTTGAAACATGGACATATGGTCATAGATGACTCTTAGTCTAATTTTGCATATCTAAAATGAATTCTAGGATGTTCTGATAAAAGTTGTGCACTAATTTAGTCTCTGAACACCCTTTCAATAGAAGCTCAACCTCCTTTTTTAAGTTCTCCATTGTCAATTTCACTCACTTTTATATCTAATTTCTTATAATACTTACTTCTGGTTATCTGAAACTAAACTCCAAAGAAAGATGCAACTTTCTCAACATTTTACATGGCGAAGAGCCTGATTTTGTAAGTCACATTTTTCTCCACTGACAACCTAGGAAACCTGCAAAAAGCTCCACCAGCTCAGTCATCTTGGAAGAGGAATCTAGAGTTTACTTCACATTCACTAAGTAGAACATGACCATCTCCATCAAACACCTGGTGTTCAAGAATGCAATTCATAACAATCCAGACAGATTCTGGTAGCTATGTTCCAGTCTGAGCTATGTCCCAGAGAAGGACATTACTGTTCTTTGGATGGGATTGTTACATTTATATTTTATTGCTTTGAGCCTTGGAGGACAAGATGACAGATATCTAAAAAATAACAAAATGGACAAATGGACTAATAGGTCTGAACTTGGGCTAGAATTACTCCGAAAGTAAGTTTACTGTAATTTTCTGTATGGATGTTTTGTACAGAATTTTACTGAATTTTTTTCAACCTGGATATTGATCAGAGTTTTAATGTTGGCTGTTTCAGTATGAAGAGTCTCATGGCTTAATGATGAACTCCAAGAGTTAAAATGTTTTAACTGAATGTTATCAACATAATAATATGAATTCTTTAAAACATTTAATCTCTAATGAAAAGAATTATCTCAGGTACAAGGGCTATGATACATTTGCCTCAAGCTATGTAAGACATCCATGCCAACAGAGGAATAAGGCTTGAGAAAATTTTTAGAGAAGACGACATCTGATAATGCTGAAATATTACCCATATGAAAAAAAATGTCTTCAGCTACCTCTTGCAAGTACCTCTTGAACACTTTGCAGCTCAGACTGACTTCATCAGGTAGAAATAAACACAACCTGTCAACATAATGATAATGAGCAAAAAGTTGTTTCAATCATTGCTATTCTGGAATGGTCAAAATCAGATTCTGAACATATTGTATAAGCCTATAGAGATCCACCAGTTTAGCCATTGTTTGCTAACTCTACTCTAAAAGTCTTGTCAATAGTGTACATAATATCAAAGTCCAGGAATCTGATTTGGTATTACCCAGGTTTACAGGAAATTAATAGGCTTTGACTTCAAGCCTATTTGAGTTCAAGGCACAAACTGTTTTTGAAAGTTAAGGTCTAACCTTCCCAGTTAACAAGACATACAGCTCCAAATCTATCAACAGTAATAACAGGAAAGTTAGTGCTTTCCACAACATCACTGGTTATCAAGAATTACCTGCTTGTGAAAAGAAGGTGCCTGACTGTAAAGCTGTGAGATAATCATTGGAATTAAAAGTCAGAATAAGCAAAATATAGTGATTGTGTCAGCAAAACATCTTCTTTGTTTAAGTAATACCTTATGTATGCCAAACTTAGAATGAAGTGTATGACACATTCCATTCTTCTCTCTCACAGTAATAAGTAAAGTACATTTAGCAAAGTGGTAGAGCTGACTGAACAAATAACAAATAATGATGATGATGCCTGCTGAAAATCTATAAACCATAATTATTCTGGCTTTTATCCAGCATATATAAAAAGCTTGAAACATATTTATTTGCTGAAGCAAGATGCTTCTGAGAACAAATATCGATAACTATATTGAGACCTTTAGGTAACACCTCACATGTGAAATGGTAATTCCTCAGAAATGTATTTAGCAATGCACTTTGCTGTCTTAATAGAACTACTTTTAAGACCCAAACTTCTTAATAGGAATATTTTACAACAGAGGGCAATAATTAAAACAGACATTGGGGTACAGTAGGAGCCAAGAAATAGCACCACAGAGACAGTATAGTATATCAGTATAGTGTATGGTAAACCTTGATTTTATTAGACATAACACAATTGCAGATTAGTAGGAGGTTTAAAAGAGGGGAGGAAGAAAAAGGAAAGAAAACCTCAACTTTTGAAAGAATCAAACCAATCAAGAAAATGTATAATTTTAAAAATTTAGAAGTTGACAGTAATTTTCTCAAGTATTCAGGCACATTGCCCTTTTATATCACTATGCTTTATGAATTATGAATTCTGGCTGACGAGAAAGCCAAAGGGTGACAACAGAGCTGTAGTGTCAGTAATGCATTGTCATTTCATACTGTGTAAGTTCCTACCATACCTAGGTGGATTTTATAAGTTTAAATAATGTTACTGACTGGCAAAGATTTCACTAAAAGGTCTGATGAAAATATATGGTCTGTTGGTAAAATGTTAATCCCTATTAACTACAAAAGGGTCAAATACTTTGAGATATAGTAATTTTTTTTGTCTACCATAGGTCTTCAAATGTAGCTATATTGCCTCACCATAATTCACCCATTTTGACTCAGATAGTGAAGTAGAAAATCAGTTTTCCAGAATCTAGCAAAATAAAATTTAAGTAGAAAAGTCAGGTGTTCTGTGAGATTTTACATGGCTTCTGTTGCCAAGGAAACAATTTATTTTGGCTTTGTAAGGCTTGATAATGGTGTCCCTGGCTGCAAATCAGGCAGTATAAAACAGGGGAGGCTATTTATCTAATGTAATTAGATAGGTACACACATACACATGCTTACCCTCACATTAAGGAAGGAAAGATTTAGCAAAACTGAATTATGAAAACATTCAGATTTGGAAAATGTTCTGAATATCATTTGAGGAACATGTTGATAGAAGAGGCATTGGCTCTGGCTTAAGTCAATCCCATTACTAGATTTTAGAGCATACCTGAAAATATGATGTTCAAAAATGCAAAAAAAAAGTAAAATGAAAGTAAAGAGCTCATTTGGGTCCCATTCCAGCCAAGTACTTAACAAGGTACTTAATATTTAAAGTGTAGACTCAAAAGATGGTGAAGAAGACTTATAATTTGGAAATTGTGGAATCTACCTCTTTTTTTTACCTTAAAACCTCTGAGTAAGTCTGAATCTGAAAATCAGATCCATGTTCTTATATATAATTGTAATACTTTACTGATATAACACAATACAACATGTTTCAGTTAAAATGGAAAGGGAATCTCCAAAGGATGGACTTTTGGATATAGGAGGAGAGTAAAGCAATGAGGAAAGACACTAAGTGGAGATTCACCACCTGATTCAAAAATTGATAAGTTGTCCTTGATGACAAAAGGAGAAAGGTTTGCCAGTGCTGATGGGGGTGGAAAATGCATCAGGAATATCAAAGCAACAAATTTGGTTCTATGTAGAAAATATAAATCCATTTTAATTAGGTGTCCAAATCTCATGCTAAGTTAGGTCAAGGTGGGGTAAATAGCTAACATACAAAATCTTCCATAAGTAGTAGGTTTGGAAGCTGTAGTTAGAAATCAAGGGTGGTAAGAAATTAATATAGGAAAAACGGAGGAGACTAGGTACAAGTCTGAAAGGAAAAAAATGGCAGTCTTATAAAGGGTAAGTGCCTCTGCAATACAAACGATTAACTAAAGTCTGGATCAATATCACAGACTCTGCCTTCTTTAGAACAAAAATGTATTCTATGAACACGAGATTTGTAGAGGAAAAACGTCCTCTGTTTTACCTGTTTTCTTCTCATGAAAACCATGGTGGTCATGCCAGGAAATAAAAAATGAGAGAGGTTTAAAAACTTAATCTGTGTAATGTGGAGTAGTGTATTTTCTGATTTTCAGTTCCCTCATTCAGATTTAAAATTACCAAGGTGAAATAAGAATTTTCTGTAGAAATTTTTGAGTATGGAAGACTTTATTTTAATTGAAAACAGCAAATTATTTCTCGTGGTTTAGCCCCAGTCAGTAACTAAGCACCACGCAGCCGCTCGCTCACTCCCCCCACCCCTGTGGGATGGGGGAGACAATTGGGAGAGCAAAAGCAAGAAAACTCATGGGTTGAGATAAGAACAGTTTACTAATTAGAATAAAATAGCAGTAATAGTATTGATGAAAACAATGATTAGGATAATAATAATATAATTAAAAGTAAAAGAACAAGGAAGAGGAAGAAAACCCAGAAAAATCACAAGCAGTGCAACCACTCACCACCCGCCGACCGATGCTGTTGGTTCCCGAGCTGTGATTGCTGCCCGCCCCGGCCAACCCCCCAGTTATTATACTGGGCATGACGTCATATGATATGGAATATCCCTTTGGCCAGTTTGAATCATCTCCCTTGGCTGTGCCCCCTCTCCTCCCGGCTTCTTGTGCACCCGGCAGAGCATGAGAGGCTGGAAAAGTCCTTGACTAGTTCATCACTACCTAGCAACAACCAAAACATCAGTGTGTTATCAGTATTATTCTCATACTAAGTCCAAAACACAGCACTGTACCAGCTACAGTGAAGAAAATTAACTCTATCCCAGCCAAAACCAATATTTTCTACTAGACTTAAAGTCTTAAACTCACCAATAAGCTATTTAGCCTATAATTTCAAATGAGTGATTTCTCAGGTCTTTCTGTGAAGAAGTGCCATCTAGAAGATGCTTAAGGGACATTGTTTTCTTCTCTTCTGAGGAAGTATCTAAGCCTCACTGTGCCTGCAAAACAATATTAATTGTTCTCAAATAAGAGATTTTTTAAATTTTGATTTTTATTTGATTGCAAAACACTTAAGATCTCCTAAAAAAATTACAAAAAGGTATGACTCTCATACAGCATTTTCAGATCAGAAATGGAGGAGTGCCAGTGAGTCAGAGAAAGGTACTATGTATTTCAACTGTTTTTAATTCTATGTAAAAGATTCTTGTCGTGGTTTAGCCCCAGTCAGCAACCAAGCACCACGCAGCCGCTCGCTCACTCCCCCCTGGTGGGATGGGGGAGAGAATCAAAAGAGTAAAAGTGAGGAAACTCATGGGTTGAGATAAAGACAGTTTAATAGGGAAAGAAAGAGCCGCGCACACAAGCAAAGCAAAACGAGGAATTCATTCACTACTTTCCATGGGCAGGCAGGTGTTCAGCCATCTCCAGGAAAGCAGGGCTCCATCACGCATAATGGTTACTTGGGAAGACAAACCCCATCACTCCCAATGTCCCCCTCCACTTCCTTCTTCTTCCCCCAGCTTTATATAATGAGTATGACATCATATGGTATGGGATATCCCTTTGGTCAGTTTGGGTCAGCTGTCCCGGCCGTGTCCCCTCCCAGCTTCCTGTGTACCCAGCACAGCATGGGGAGCTGAAAAAGTCCTTGACTAGTGTAAGCACTACTGAGCAACAACTAAAACATCTCCATGTTATCACTGCTGTTTCAGCACAAATCCAAAACATAGCCCCATACTAGCTACTACAAAGAAAATTAACTCTATCCCAGCTGAAACCAGGTCAATTCTTCATTAGTATAATGATGAAGAGTAATATGTAACCTTGAAAGGAATTTGGTTTTGCCTTGTTCAGGAAGTGTTCTTTTCCCTCTGTAGCCAAAAGGAAGCTCTACTTTTTTGGATCTTCTGCTGTTAAACTGGCTCTCTACTAGCTCGTCACTGGAATAACATAGGTAATAAGTCTGTGTTTCCTCTGTGGCCAAACATGAGACTGATAAGCAAATAAAAAACTAGCCATTTGTAGTACTTCCATGGTGTGATGTTAAAAGGAAATAAAATGGTAGCTGAAGATAATACATAGTGTCGTTCAATACCAATGCAATTTCAACATGGAAATGAGAGACAAAATGTGAAGGTCTGCACTTTTATTAACTGAAATACAGATTCATCTCTCTCAGCAGCTCCAGCCAATCAGACTTGAGACAATATAGTTTCTTAAAGAAAAAAAAAATGCAAACCCAAACATTAATTTGTGTATTAAGATTTTGGAGGCACCTTTACACAGTGTTAAAATGAAAGGTTTATAGGGTTTAGGGCAAAAAAGTTGAGTCTGGGAGGGCAAGACTGATAGATTGTAAGTCAGTTTTAGAAGACCAGCTGACTGACCTGAATCTTGATCAAGTATTCAAAAGTGCCTGTATAAAATGAGCACACGGTATCTCTATTATAATAAAATAATTAATGCTGGGCTTTTTTCGAACTAGGGTTCAAACAGAAAACAGGGAATATTTATACTGCCCTAAAAAACCTAATGAAATAGTAAATAATCTACATAGGATTTTAAGGGGTATTTAAATGAAACAAACTTATAAAGTTACATTTACTGTAATCATTATCTTGCTCCTCTCTGTAGTACAAGACAATAAGGAAAAAAAACCCCTCTAAATATTAAATAGTTCTCAATGATAATGTGCTTCTTAGCTAATAAATGTGTTTTACTGCACTTTTTCCATCTGCCTAGTAATTATTTTGGCCCTTAAAACAACAGTAACACTAACATAATAAACCAATTATACTTCCAGCATAGTCTCCCTCCACAATAAAAGCTGCTTGAACCTACTACTTTTCTAAGTATTCTTGCATGTAAATATTTAAAACATTCTTTTACTTTGTTTTTGGTTTTTTTTTTTCATTTTATTAACTATAGCAAACCTTCATTACAATTGAGATAGCTTATATACCTGAGACCTTTTTAGAATATGGTACATTCTAGGAAAAAAATTCAGTTATCAAAAAACAGAGATTTAAACCGAACTCTAAATTTCAACAGGCTCAAGTGAACATTTTTTCTGGGGTTCTATGTCAACCCAATACATTTCCCCACTCCTTGAATCAGAGACATTTATTTTCACCTTAAGTGGAAGAAAATGGTCTCCCTTACATAGGAGCAAAGTTACTTCTTTTTGTTTGCACCTTATTAATTACTAGATGTGAAAAAATTAGAACCTACAATTCAATGACCTGTCATCAGATCTAATTGTCTACTCTTTTGAAGAGTTCCTCTGGACTGAATAGGACTCTGCTAGACTAAAATACACACTGAAAAAAAGGCTGAAGCACAGAAATATTTTTTCCAATACTGGCTTTGAAAAATGTCTGAATGTTTTTGTACTCATTGTAGGCACAATTAATATCAATAAACTTTAATGTAACATATAATCCATTTCAGTATTATGACTCAAACAGGTGTCCATTCATTTAAAATAGAAAAGAAAGGAAAAAACCCTATGCCCAATAGAATTCAAACCACTACTTCCAAGAAATGGATAGGACATGAAGTAATATATCACTGGCTATCTACAAGCAACATTTAAATTAAAGCCACTAGGTGTCAGCATATAAATATTCCTAAAGAGATTTATCTGCCAGAAAAAATAATTGGCAATAAACAAATACACAAGATTGTAGGTGGTTGGCCATGTCCTTAAAAAGCCATGCTAGGAAGCCATAAACTTATCAGGCTCACTGCTAAACATTAGAATGACTGAGAAATATTTTTCCACATGATAATGAGTCTTGAGTGGAACTTTTTGGATTTTAATAAAATGCAATGGATATGCAAACTTAAACAGCCCTTTAGTAGTTTGACTTAAAAATAAATGCTTTCCCAACCAAAACCTTCTGATAGCAGAAGGTGGCCTTGTTGCCATGAGACACTGTCTCACACAAATTCTTCATACTTGCATGTTTGCTGAGCTGATTAGCCCTTATACTGCAATTCCTCAGTATAAATAAAGTTATTCTCTAGTAGCTTTCTGTTGTCACTGAGACCCTAATGTGGGCCCCCAGCCATGATGATGTAGCCTACTGAAAGCACAAAAATGAGGAGCAAATTTAAGTCATTTATCTTACTAATGATCTTTTATTAAAGTAGAGCTAATAGCTCAAAAGAGAAGGATGCTCAGGGTGGGTAACACTGCTTTAACAAGCGCACAGAAATGACAGTGTACTTCAGTCACTGTGGACTGGTACTTCCGTACCATAGTGATGCTTCTTCTTGGGATGCAAGGGGGAGTTTATGTGTCTGACCATAAGTATGTGACCAAAACTGGTTAGTAGTCCTGACTCATCCCTAGCTCTTTCAGCTATTGACAGACTCCTGGCACGTCACCTCATGTAATTCACTTAAGGCTCTTTGTTATGTTATTGTTTTAATAAGTAGTGACATTTCCTTGAATTTACACAATACTGTTTATTGGATATACCATAAATATCTGATGAAAAACATAGATACCCCTCAGAGAATTCAGAAAGCATATGAAGGGTTTTAATAGCTATTTAACTATAATTAATGGAATATCTAAATGACACACTAGTATGAGAGTGGTATAGATTTAATAGCCAAGCTTGTGTAGAGCCATAAAGATTGTACACCTATGTTAAAAGCATTGGGTGTTTATTTTATTTCAAACATTTTCTGCATAACTGTCCAGGCTGTGTGACTAATCATAGTGAAGACATTCTAAATAAAAACAGGGTGGTCTACACTGAAGTTTAGCATGAAGGTCTCAATTTTTGTCAAAGGATAGACGATACTTTTAAGTAAGGAACAGCATGGTGATTACTACAAAAATAGATAAAATAGATCCAATAAAAGTGTAGCTCATTAGTTTAATCAGCAACCATGCATGGTTGCTCAAAGCTGAAGTGGTAGAGAAAGACACAGAGAAAGAGAGGTGGAGAAAGAGAGTGTGACAGTACATGCAGCTGTGACAGATGAAGAACAAAATAAGAAAATAGCTAACATCTCTGGCAGCTTGAAATGGAAATCAGACAGAAAATCCCACCAGGTTTTCTTTTATCCTGCATTTTGACCGCATCTACCCATCAGTGTTGTGCCCCTGAAGTAATCTACTGTATATGTGTATATGTGTACAGTAAATTCAGAAGTGTGACAGAGAGGTATTTGGCCCTCTGTCCTCAGGAGATCAGGTTGTCCTGCTGTCCCCTGCCCCACGAAATAGTCCAGAAGAGTTGCTTTACAGGACGAAGTCATGTCAATAGCACTGATGTTACAGATCTGCAGAGAAACTTTTTTAAAGGGAATTCTAGTTGTTAGGTAATAAATTAGCTTTTTCTTTCCTAAAATTGTCTTCATAATTCGCCACCCTTAGACACAAGCAAACAGGCATTTTTTTTTTTTCCACAGGAGAAGCACTAACAAATAGAAACTTTAAAAGTATTTTCCTAAAGGAGGCTCTTGACCTTCTTTCTACTTCTAAATTATAATACTATTCAATTGTCCTTATGTAAATTTATTTACAGAAATAAGTCAACAAATCAGACTTACAAAAGCACAGTGAGTGGCTCTGAAGAAGTTTGTTGAGACATCTTCTGACCCAGGGACTTCTGTCTTCTAAAGGCAGCTGTTGGTATAGATCATTATATATTTCAGTGAAGTATCAAGAGAGGGATAGTTTTCCTCTCTCACATCTTTCCATATAGTGCCAAAATGGATGACTGGATTTACAAGATTCTCCAGTTCTTTCAAGGTAAAAGTAGAGAGCTCATTTAACATCCATCTTCAGAATGACAGCACCTGAAGATCTATGAGGCTAGTAGAGTAAAACTGGCACAAAAATAAACTGATTTAGGTGAAATCTGGTGACCATATTGGGGAAGAAGCTTAAGACTGGGGCATAAAACAATCCTAGCTCTAAGAAAGATTATTCAGAGAAAAATATGCCAAAAGGACTTGCACTGTGACAGGACTGAAGTAATTTCCACTAGGACAGGAACTCTGAAGGACAGGAAAAGGAAGTAACACACCTAAAAAAGACTAAAACATCCACTCAAAACTAACATTTTATCTTTAGGCTTGTTAATTCTTTCCCATTCCCACTGTGAAGCACTCACATAAACTCAGAGTTTATGGCTTTTCTGACAATAGGCAAAGAGCCTACTAGGAGGTCATTCAAAGCTAAATTCTCCAATCTTCCCAATGCAGCTGCTGGATCCTCCTCCATGGATTACTCTATTAATTCATTTCAGCACTCAGAGAAACAGTGATAAATCCCTTTATGATTCCATCTACTCCAGCTAGAAGTGACAAGTCCTTGATAATACAAGCTTTCATTTGTCCTCTCCCCTTTCCTTTAAGGAGCAACACCCAGTCAATTGACTCTAGCAACTGTAGTTTAGTCCCCCAAACAGCCTACTAAACTGCTTCAGTCAACCAAGTTAACTTGCTCCCTCCCTCTGAGGAAATCTGGTGCATAAGGGAATATCGTGTAGTTGAGGTTACCTTGGCACAGCAGGAGGGAGATGCACAAGAGCTCCACTCTTGATGGACCCAGTTACCTGAGGGGTAAGACACCCAGGCTGGGAGGGTTTTTTAAAAACAAATCATATTTATCTCTGATGCTTTGTTGCTAATCATATAAAAATGCTCATTTTACAAAACTGTTGTTCTGTTTCACTCATCACAAGCTTCCTAGGGCAGGAAGTTGCCTGCACCATGAGGCAGACCTGCAGGAGGAAGACTGAGCAGACCTGTGGGCAGGGGAGGGCAGCTTCCCACTCAGTAACCAGGTGCAGGACATGCCAGGAGCTCGAACTGCGGCCAGAGATGAAAGAGAGTGGAAGCATGCCTGATGCCCTGAGCACAACGCTTTCCATCCCAAACTTCTCCTCTTTTAAGGTGGGAGTAGCACTGCAGTGCTTCTGGGCTTTTAACTGGACACTGTCTACACACTGATTGGCTACCAGCAGAAGTACAAATTTTATCGCTTAAACTATTGGAAGCTTCTGACTGAACTGATCATCAGATTTTTATTGACTGACATGCTTGGCCAGGGCTGGTACACGTAAAGTATTGTGGCTGTCGGGGTCCTTGCTGGAGCTCTGCTAACAGTGCTCCCCCCAGCCCAGCCCAGCCAACCGGGGGCTGCCAGAAGCCATCGGGTGAGAGAGGCTGTCCACCATGCTCAGGAGCTGCCTCACAGCCCTGACCCCGGCCCGGCCACCAGCCTCACTGCCCTGACCGCCTGCCCCACCTGCCCAACCTGCCGGGTACTCGCCGTGTTGGTGCCTCACCTGGAAATTGCAGGTTTTGGCCCTCCTGGACCCCAGCCCTGCCCCACTTGGCAATTTGGGGCATGGTGGGACTGCATGAGCCAGCCAGGGAGGGGAGTAGAGGGAAGGAGAGGGGAGGAGAGGCAGAGGAGAGGGGTAGGAGTGGGGTAGGGAAGGAAGGAAAGGGGGAGGAAGGAGAGGGCATGGACCTACAGGCCTGCAGGCACCCACCAGCCTGCGCTGACCCCTGACAACAACTAGTAAGTAGTATATCTAAAAGGCAAAGAATTGATCAGAGCAGCTGAAGTTAGTCATATTTTGCAGGATACATGCAAGATAAAATGGAGTTATCACTGATGTGTCATTCATTGCATGTCTTGTTTCCATCACTAAAACACAGGTTGCAGCATCTATCTTTTCGTAGCAGTTTACCTGTATTCAAGGAAGATAAACACATTTAAAGAAACCTGGTTTAATGAGGAAATTATAAATGCAGGGCAACATACACCCTCCAGAAACCTAGCAGGTCTGGAGGTAATTGCCTAGAAAGTTCAGGATGCAGGTGCGTCTCTTCTCTCCCACCTGCTGAGCATCTCACTGCCATTCTGTCACCTCTTGTCACTGCTCAGCTCCCCAGGCCAAGATGCAGGATTGCAAGTAGTGCTGCCTGAAGAAGGCAATCTCTTCTGCTAAGTGCTGAGGGCTGCTGCTATCCCTTCTGTCCCCTCTGGAAAACTCAGTCAGGAGAAGGAGATAGATGACAGCAGCTTGAATGAAGTACATTCTGAGCATGGCAGTGATGGTATAAATGCGTTATTCAAATGATCAGTTGGGTCTGGCAGGTATATTTTTAGCTCCAAATATTTTGCAAGTTAACTCTTCACTTCAGAGCTTCACAACCTGTAGTGATTCTGTTTCTTAAATCCCAAGTAGCTTCACAGTGATAAAGGCATATATTTTTTTATTATTATTTTTTAATCTCTATCAGCAGCTACAATACATACATACGTCTTGCATTGGTAATTATGTTTCCTTAGCATGGTGACATAATCCTCTACCAAAGGCTACACTTCAAGATTATTTAAGGGTTACTATTGATTCACAGAGCTATTACCTCTTTACGCAGGAATAATAGATGTCTGAAGTGTATTAGTCTAACTATTCAATATGTGACCTTTTGCTTTTGAATAGTGAGAACTCTGTTCTTTCCGGACTGGTCTAGACTGAGAAACCCCCAGACTGACCGCCTCCTCAATTGTGCCATGACAGCAGTGACATAAGATGTACTTGGCATAAAAATCCCTAGCATCTAAGTAGCTGTGGGCAGTACCAGGTGTCCTGTGGGAGGAATTTGACTGAATTCTCCCACCAATAGTCAGATGTACTGCTGACCTTTAGGTACAGTACAAGCCATATCCCTTTCCTTATTTATTGGTCCACAGGGACCAAGAAGAGAACTGTTTGCTTTAGGCAATTGTTCTTTTCTTTCTGACAGATGTAAATGTCAACGGATGCCTGGGTAGCTTTGAATACCATTTAATGTCACCATTATTTTGGTGACTAACAAAAGCTGCTGATACATCTATAAACATGATACAGTAGAACTCTAGAGACTAATAGGAATGGTGATCCAATTGTATGAAAATGTGTTCACACTGACAATTTTAGTTGGTGGGACCTCCTGATTAAAAAAAAATAAATGCCTGATGCTGTTGGCAAAGTAGCACTGCCCCTATCTTCCGACAAATTCAGAAACTACCTGGAGGGATTTCTAATAATTGGCTGCCTTTTATCCACCAACACCCTAACCCAGGAGGACACAAGATATGCGTCTGAGCTATGAGAACTGGCTTTTTCATTCAGAAGATCTCTTCAGGAGACATGTGTGAGGTTAATAAATCTACCTGTTGCTGGGATGTCATGTGGTGGCTGTAGTTCTTCCGCTAGCACACTTTATAAAATCGGTGCCCTTTTGTATTGTGAAGCCTCACAACAACAGCACAAGCCCTTTGGATCAAATGCTTGATAATTGTAATTTTCTCTTAGCAGGGCTGCAAGCAAACTGCTTGTCATAAGCAGCTGTTTTAGAATGCATAATTATACCTCCCTTCTATAGCCCACACTGCCTAAGTAAGACATGATGGATGATTTTAAACTTGCATTTACTACTACTACTACCACTACTACTACTATTATTATTATTACAAACTGAAAAGTGAAATATATTTGAAGTGTCTTTCTTGAGCCTTGTCTTGATATAGCTGAGACAGCCTACACCCGCCACTTCAAACTTTTTTACTCAATTCATTTCTGTTCTTTATTTAAGAAAGGTATAGAGATTTCTATCCTGAAAACATGTCTCTAAGTATAACACTGTTGGAATAATATGAATCTCTTCCATGTCACTTGCTAACTCTTGGTTTGGATCTGTGTTCCTCCTTCTCTCTCCTGTTTCACATGAATTTTAAGAATCGCAATACAGTGTTTATATTTTACATTTACTATTTTTACATCATATAAAATGTGAGTACCTCCTAAATATGATGGTCAATTATATATACAGCTACTTGGAGAGGAAGGAGGTGATTCTCTAAAGGAAAATCAAAATGATAGGAATTTAATAGCAAAGAAATAAATGAAAAAGTCTTCATCTGTAATTTCACGTCAGGAAAATAGTTACCACTGGATTTTTAAAGCTTAGTTTCAAACCTGATGTAACAAGATGAGCAAGCAGCCCATAATCAATAAAATAAAGGAAGACAAGGAACAGAGAGATCCTTTCCCTCTTAATGCTCTCCAGAAAGGAGAAATACTTTCATTTCAAAGCTGGGAGCTTACTTACTGATCTTTAGCATTGCAGGTTTATACACTACAGCAAAGATATCAGGTAAAAAGCGCTTCTCCAAAACTCAAGATTCATAGCAGGTTATGAGAAGGTACTCAAAACCAATTTTCTTTTTTTAAGAAACAATCACTCAGGCAACAGTATATCTGGAGGCTTAACAATTATTAGGTAAACTGAAGGTATATGTAATCACACTTGCTTTCTTCTAATATTCTTTCCAAGGAAATAAAGAAAAAAAACCCAAAATATTGTCAATAAAATGTCACTATTGACATAGAGTGACCATAAAGAAGAACCTGCAATAATAAAGCATAGAAGAGAAATACTATGATACTGCTGTCATAATTAGGGATGACTGAAGAGATTAATGCCTTTTTTCCCAAGAACATTAGTTGAAATTTGAAAGCAAAATTCATGTCACATTTGTAACATTTTTATGTTTGCTTTCCATGAAACATCGAGCTTAGTTGGCTGAAATAGTGAATGTAAACCTACTCAAATATACCTAAGTATTTGATAAAAGCAAAATGTTATATTGTAGTGTTTCAACTATATTGGGTGACTGTACACATAAAAAAAATACAAACAGTGCCTCACAATTTAAAAATTGATTCTCATAGGAAGGTCCACAAAACCCCAACTTCTGGCACATGCCTCAGTAGGTGAAACCTTCTGATGACTATGCACTGCTCTTTTTATGGACCCAGATATTCTTATTAAACAAGAGTTTATTCAACAGCATGTGGAGCTACATTGAGATGCTTTTGCAAGTCCCATACACACACCATGCAAGGCCTTTTTCTCCTCCACTTCTGGGAAATATGCTATGGGGCTGCTACATCCTTCTTTGCTTCCCTACTTGTTTCCTTCCAGTTGACAACATGTATCATGCCCAGCGGTCACCCCCCACAACTATCAGAACTCAGGCTTATTTATCTTTACTTTGTGCTCCTCTTGTCTTCTCTTTGCTAGTTTTCTTTTTATCCCAACTAATTATAAGCTGAACCAAACTAAACTATTCATGTTAGCCAGAAATTATCCACTACAATTAATTTTCCATTAGGAAATCCCAGTTTTAAGAAATTAAAACAGATAAATACTGGAATTTTCTCCAAGTTTAAAATTTCTACTTTTCATTTCCTTTTACCTAAGATTAAAAAAAAAAAAAAGACAAACCAATCAGTTTTGCCAAACATCTGTAAGAATGCAGTTAATTTGCTTGTATATTATTTCTCCATCCTACCTTCTGTTCCAGTAATTTGCACCTCAGGAATTTTCATCTCCATTTGCAAGGAATCCAGTGCAATATCATCCTCAAACCCACATGGAATCTCTTGGACTTAATATAGTATAAATGTTTATTCATGATCAAAGAAACACTTCTGAAGCAAGCACAGAACAAATGATGTTTCAGTTCTGATTATCCCCCATGAAGTATTCACAGGACACTCTAAAAGGGGAAATATTTCCTAAATAAAAATTAAGAAAAGAGATTTGCACTTTCACTCCAGGAAATTAAATGTAACATTTGCATGCATATAATTCCATGGGAAACAAACCTAGGAAGTGGCTGTTTGAGTGCCTATTAATTAAAAAATCCAGCACTTCACTGGTTGTACTAGCTGGCCCTTTGTACACTCTCTCTAGGTTAATAATTTAATTAAAGCATGCACAAAATGATACACATGAGGGGCTGCTTAAAAAGAACCAATCTCTCTTCATACTAATCATCTGATTATTTTTATTTCCATTAATAAAGATGTATAATTCAAAGGGGTATATGATCCAGAATAAAAGATTTAAAGTATCAGATCAACCAAGTACCCATCATGTGCACACAGTGATGGTAGGATTTGGTAGCCTGCTCTTTGTGGTGGTTTTTAGTGATTGCTAGCCTAAAAAATGAACCAAAGCCAGAAACCATTATAAATATATAGAAAGTATTTACTTTGGGAAAAATTCTCCTGTAAAAGAAAATGGAAAATTGTTGAGGAAAATACTGTCATCTGCTACTCAACCTGCATTTATCTTTAGATAGAAAGCAAGTTCAACTAAACCCTGTGAAACAAGAGTGCAAAGCCAATGGTCCATTAGTGTAGATAGATCAATATAAAGGAAAAGAAACATGGGCTTCATTTCACTCCAGCACTCTTGAAGATGACCTGCTGAAGATTTATCAGTTTTATATAGGAGGATTTGCCCTCCTCCTCCTCTTTATTTTCTCGAAAATTGTACAAAGTGAAATATAGCAAAAAGTCTAGGGGGGAAAAAATACACTTTGAAGATACTAAGCCATTCTTGCTTCTGGTTTCTGTCAATAAAAAAAAAATCTAATCAAGGGCTGATTTGTAAACCTATGGGGTTTTCTTAAGTGTATATATTTTCAACTATGACAAAGCTTTATGCTTTTTGTAGTACTGCACTGCTCCTCCACTGTGCTGCAAATTTTGAACAGGATGTTTTCTAGAAGTTCACCTACTGCTTAAACTTATTAGGCACCATTTTATGTTCATTTTACACTTCATTCTGCTGTAGAATTAACCATAGCACCTTTGGCACAAAAAAAATCACCAACCCAGTCTGGCTCATTGGGTGAAATGAGAAAGGACTAATGGTGGAGTTAAAGTGAAAGGTACAGAAGAGAAGTGTGGAGAGAAAAATGGCAGGCAGAAAAGAGAGATAGGATGAGAAAGTCATGATGGAAAGAGGTGGGTGCAGTGAAACAAACTGAATGCAAGATAAATGGAATGGCTTGAAACAGCTGAATGTTTGGCCTATTGAGATATGGAACTAGTCAGTATTTTTTTTAATCTACTGAAATTCTAATGATTCAATAAACTCTTGACCTCTGTTAGAGAATTCAAGCCTATTTAATATTTTATCTCACCATATATTTATCACTAAGCATATTATCCATATAAGTAGGAGAATGACACTTGCGGACCTATCACAGAAAATACAATGAACTCCAGAGATGTTTTGTGTGAGCATCATCTTTGTACTTTAACTTATATTCGTGGATGAAAACTCCAGACAAACAGCTAGTTACAGGCAGAGAGCACAAAGCATTAGCAGTGCTGGAATTCTTAGACATTTGATACTCTTTCTATGTCTGACCAAATCCTGGTTTAGATTTGACAGAGACAGAGTCTTCAGCTCCCTTTCTTTTTTTGTTTTTTTTTTTTTTTTTTTTTTTTTTTTTGTCCCTTAGCTAAAAACCAGCAAGTCCAAACTAGACCAGAAACAAGGCAATAGGTCCGATTTCTTCAAAAATTTCAGACAGATGTTATAGCTTTCAGAAGCCAAATTCTGTTCCAGCTGTAAGTATATCCACAGTAGTATGGCATTTTTGGTTTAAACAAGCACTTAGACCAAATTCAGATTTTACAGAGGCCACTAATGTTAAGCAGAGTTCCTCTAGTAAAAAATAAATAAAGGCCATTACACAAAATTTGCTGGCTTTTTAAGTAAACACAGTTAACATAAGTTTGTTTGGTTGGTTGTTTTTTTTTTTGTTTGTTTGTTTTTTAATAAAAATAAAAGGCAAATACTCTGTTTGTGTCAACATAGTATATATTAAGGAACTCTACACAGCACTGTTAAATAGCATTCATACTCTTGTTCAATTTCATTTCAACATTACAGCTGCCAATAATAAATCAGTGTAGAACGTCTGAAAAACAAATAAAACTTGATTGATTTTTTTTCTATATTAGATCATATGTATTGTGTTCAGGTTTCCACTGTAAGAAAAAGTACTGGAAGCTCTCAATAGTATAGTAATAGGATTGTGTTTTAGAGGTTCTTTAAATGCTGCAAAATAAAATATATAGATACATAGAGTTTGAAACATAGTTTGATACATGGTATTGAAAGATTCTGAATTGTCAGAATAATTATTCAAAGGGATTTTTTAAAAAACTAAATCAAAGCATTGACTCATTGTCTCTGCGTGATTACAGGAAGATGAAAAAAATCACGTTTGAAAGGACTACCTTTCAAGTTACTCTAACCAGTGAGCTAAACCCTTCTGAAATAAGCTTTCAGGGACTATAAAACACATCAGTATCTCTGTCTCAGAAATTAAAACTAAATACAATGTCTCTAACCTCATTTTGAATCAGTTTGGATGTGATCATCATCATATTAATGGATGTAAATACCTTTGCTATCTTTATGCTACAGAAACAAACGATACTGCACATTCAGTTTTCATCATATATGCTTATGTCCAGTGGTGGCGTACAAATTCCCTAGCTATCCATGCCGCACAAATAATGGAAAATGTACTATCCATTATCACTTGCTTCTGGGTGAAAAATACTACATATCTTGACCACTGCACCTATACAGAAAGTAACACTCCAATTATACATACACATACACACATGCATACCTGCACACATACATTTCTTCAAAAGCCTGTCCAAACACAAAGCTTGCTTACTTGTATCTTTGTGACTGGGCTGTTTCTCCAATTTGCGATTTTATGTAAATCTTCTTCACTGTTTCCCCTTTTTACTGGGAAAAAAATCCAAACAAAAGCAGAAACTCCACACTAAAACTTATCTGCATACTTCTTTACAAAAGCTACATTTTCAAAGATGCCTTAAAGATTCAGGTGCCCTGACCCTCTCTAAGTTAAAGGTGACTGAGTTTTCACCTCCTTTAAACAGTTCTGCCCATCCCTCACTAAATTATATTTGCTGGACACCGATGATTTATTACATATACAGAAAATGGGGGCTAGGGAACACCTACTGTTACTTTTTGTTCTTTAATTTTAATGTTGGTTACACTCAAACATAATTGAAGCCTAATTATCAGCATTTTTTTACGGGCATTTAAGTGTTCACTCTGCCTTATCATGTAA
Organism: Anhinga rufa; assembly: GCA_013400875.1. NCBI lineage: Eukaryota > Metazoa > Chordata > Aves > Suliformes > Anhingidae > Anhinga > Anhinga rufa. The sequence continues at coordinate 20,965 of VZTV01007381.1, forward strand.
ATTAAAAAACTGCTTTCTTAGAGCAACATACCACTTAAAAATATCCATATCATCTAAAAATTGCAGCATTACTCTTCTTTATAGTTTCCTTGTCCAATTAGTGTGTAGAGAACACAGTTAAGAGGGGGAACTATTGTGCTACTATTATTGTCTTCTATGCTTTAAGTTCTTTTTTGACAATTCCTCAAGTTATTATGTTCTATTTGTTCTTCTTTCTTTTTCTTGATATCATTCCCCTGTAAGCAGGGTAGATGCCACTTAATAATTGTGAGTGTCACATACCTAAATGCGGGTGAGGGTGGGGCGAAAAGCTAAAATACTGGAGCACCTTGCTAAATGTTGCTCATGGTAGTTGTAGAGAGCGATAAGCTGTCCCCTCAGCCTTCTCTTCTCCAGGCTAAACAACCCCAGTTCTCTCAGCTGCTCCTTATAAGACTTGTTCTCCAGACCCTTCACCAGTTTCATTGCCTTTCTTTCGACATGCTCCAGCACCTCAACATCCTTCTTGTACTGAGGGGCCCAAAACTGAACACAGTATTGGAGGTGCAGCCTCACCAGGGCCAAGTACAGGGGCACGATCGCTGCCCTACTCCTGCTGGCCACACTATTCCTGACACAAGCCAGGATGCTGTTGGCCCCCTTGGCCACCTGGGCACACTGCTGGCTCATGTTCAGCTGGCTTTCAACCTGCGCTACCAGGACCTTCTCTACCAGGCAGCTTTCCAGCCGCTCTTCCCCAAGCCTGTAACGTTGCATGGGGTTGTTGCGTCCCAAGTGCAGGACCCAGCACTTGGCCTTGTGAAACCTCATACACTTGACCTCAGCCCATCAATCTACCCTATCCAGATCCCTCTGCAAAGCCTTTCTACCCTCAAGCAGAACAACACTCCCACCCCATTTGGTGTCATATGCAAACTTACAGAAGGTGGACTCTATCCCCTCATGCAGATCATTGATAAAGATATTAAACAGAACTGGCCCCAGTACTGAGCCCTGGGGAACACCACTTGTGACTGGCCACCAACTGGATTTAACTCCATTCACCACTACTCTTTGGGCCCAGCCATCCAGCAAGTTTTTTACCCAGCGAAAGAGTACCTCCAACCAAGCCATGAGCAGCTAGTTTCTCCGGAAGAATGAAATAATTCTCCTTGATTTCTGGGTTCAGCAGTTTTTAGACATCAAAGAGCTGCATAAAATTGAAGGTGGTAATGTGAAAGCAGCTGCATGTTAGTATTTAATTACATTAAATTGATTAGAAATAAGTAAGCACATGAAGTTTTGTCTGTACAGCATGCAAGCTAGTTTGTGAGTGAATCTAACCTGTTAAAACATGAGAAAGACAATGATATGAAAACTAACTCAAACTTTGAAGTATGTGAGCCAAGGACTACTCAGCTATTTCATTCATTAATTCAATTTGGCAAAGAAAGGCAATTCTCAGGTCTTCAAGAGGAAAAAAAATCCATCCAGTCACAGTCAAGAGAAATAAAGCATTCCTTCTACCATGATCATGAACTGGAGCTATTTTCCATTCTTTCCATCTGCTCACCAAAATTGCTTCTGAAAAAATGTTCTTTTGACTAAAATAGATACCTAAGTTGTGACCTCAATATATGTACAAATAATTTCATGAAATGTACAATTCCATGTACAAAATATATTGAATATTCAAATTATTTTTTTTACATAGACTTAGCATTTCACAGATTCAATCATAAATGATGCATTGTTCGATATTTAAAATACAGCACTTCAGCTAGAAGCATATGCAGATCTGGTCTGAGAGGTGTGTCACACTTCAGTGAGCCTGGGCAAATCATTTATGCTTTGTATGCCTTATTTTTTCAAACTATTAAACAACAGAGTAAATGCATATATGCCTTGGAGGGATATTGTGAGGTTGCATTTTTTAATGTCTGCAAAGGGTACTTTGTTTGGAAAAGAGCTAGAACAATGCAAGTTACATGATTGATTATTTCAGTATTTTCTCCTGAACCTCAGTTCATTCCTTGGTCATTGCATTACATTAGATTAATTAATCTAGTAATAATTTCACAGAGCTACTGCTATTTTTCAGTTTTAGTATTACCCAAGAATAGTCTGCCCAATATTCAAGACAATTACACTTCCCGCAATGGCTTTTTCATCTCAAAGTAGCTTAAATTTGACTGATGAAGAAAAAATGTCAGCATGTTCCATCTAATTTGTGAGGCTAGTAAATGCAAACATTTGTTCTGTGATTCTGTGTGTACTAGCATCTCTCTCAACAGTCCAGGAAAGAAACTTTAGGACCAGTCCTCAAAATCTCAGAGTGGAAGCAACTTATATTATTTTTATATTATGGTTTGTTATATAATGACAAAAATAATCTTTATCACTTTGTTCCGTACTTGGCATAAAATGACTTTTTGGACTGATCAAACACCTCAGGCTTCGCCTTAGTGTTTAATCAGTTTCAGCAGCTGTTCATAGCTTCAAATACTACAAAGCAATAGAGTTTAATTGCTTAATTAAACTCAAACCTCAGTTGTCTTATTAATAGGCAGGGGCCTGACTAGCTTTTAGATATTCAAAGACAATCAGAGAAGAAGCAAATGACATTGCTCTTCTCTCAAGGATGGTTGATCTAGGAGTGTTATGTAAACATTGAAAAGGAAAAGCCAAAGGCCTCTTCTGGGAAATAATCATGAGTCTTGTTTCCTTTTTTTTTTACATGAATTATTGTTTTTATATGAACACAGCTACTGTACTTTTATAAAAGTTTTGTTATAGGCTGACCAGTACACATAAGTTAATTGAAAAACTCGAGGACAGATTTTTGAAGAGTACACTACCTTGTTGACCTTGATTTATCCTAGTCAAAGTTCTGACTCCTTGGGGCTTTTTTATTTTATTTTATCTTGTGCCTCCAGTATTCAGTGTCAGCAGTTCTAATAAGCAGACACAAATGCATTTTACCTGATAATCTGCTCTCCAACTCCAGCATTCTTACATACATACGGAGCACTGGGTTTATGCGTGATGGTCTTGGGGTTTTCCTTGAAGCTTACTCATCAAGAGCTCCTGTGATTTCAAACGGTTAGGATGTGCTGAAGTGGGGTTACAACTTTAGCTAACAAGTTTAAAGAAAAAAACAATTTTTGTCCCATCTTGTACTAATGTAAATCAACCATGATAAGAACGACTGCTTTTATTTTGAGAATTGCTAATTTTTTGAAAGAACTGATTAAAAATGGAACCCCATCTCCTCTATTATTTTTGGCTCTCATTTAAGAACTCTTTTGAAAAATAAAACAGTGTATTTGCAGGAATTCTCCCTTGTATTTAATATCCAAATCTAGTGATACTATTAATATGATACATCAGGTTCAGTTACCAGTTTTAATATTTGAAATATTCTGGCCTCTACATATTACAATTAAACTTTTATAATTTATTATAAAACTGATTAAAGCTTGGAGAAAGTATCAGAAGGGAAAGAAATTGCACTCATGGACCATGACCTTAAACTAGTGTCATGGTTTAGCCCCAATCAACAACCAAGCACCATGCAGCCGCTCGCTCACTCCCCACTGGTGGGATGGGGGAGAGAATTGGAAGAGTAAAAGTGAGGAAACTCATGGGTTGAGATAAAGACAGTTTAAGAGGGAAAGAAAGAGCTGTGCACGCAAGCAAAGCAAAACAAGGATTTCATTCACTGCTTCCCATGGACAGGCAGGTGTTCAGCCATCTCCAGGAAAGCAGGGCTCCATCACGCATAATGGTTACTCGGGAAGACAAGTGCCATCACTCCCAATGTCCCCCCACTTCCTTCTTTTTCCTGCAGTTTTATACACTGAGCATGACATCATATGGTGTGGAATATCCCTCTGGTCAGTTTGGGTCAGCTGTCCCGGCTGTGTCCCCTCCCAGCTTCCCGTGCACCCGGCACAGCATGGGGAGCTGAAAAAGTCCTTGACTAGCGTAAGCGCTACTGAGCAACAACTAAAACATCTCTGCATTATCACCACTGTTTCAGCATAAATCCAAAACACAGCCCCATGCTAGCTACTGTGAAGAAATTAACTCTATCCCAGCTGGAACCAGGACAACTAGATAAAACTTTATAGAAAATTTATGTAGTGAATTTGTTAGCCAGCTTCTCAATTACCATAAATCAATATGATTTCCTTTATTTCAGTGAAGCATTGTCAAATTCAGTAAGGCTTTACCATCAAGTGAGGATCTATCTTTCTGAAGCACTAGTGTTTTATCTATTATCATAGTACCTCATAATATGTCACATATTTTTCCATTGAACATGTTAAGTGGTAAAGTATTACTGTTTTTTTTTATCAAGACATTTATATGTCTGAAAGTTCAGGCAGTCAGTTAATAGCATTCTTTAAAGCATGCAAATACCTTAATATCTTAAATGTGTGGCCTTAAATTATTGAGCATGCCTACATAAGATATCTTTGACACAGGGAGAAAACTGGAAATACCTACAGAACTAATAAGGTGCAAAAAGACAACACTAAATTTTGAGCATGTTTTGGTTTTGTTTCAATATATTAAAATTTGTAGCTTTTGTGGAAAATATTTGGCTTTTTTTTAATTTCCTGTTAAATGTCTGTGAATATAAATAGTACTTCAACACACATGCATGGATAAATAATTGCAAATAATTCCTCCCATATCAATGGATTTTGATCTTGAGTGGCTTTCTCCTTGTAAACGTATGCCTTGCTTTCTAAAAGACTCCTGAAAATAACAAAACATTAATTTTTAATAGTGAAGCTGCCATTCATGGACAACTATCCTTCCTGCTGGTGCTTCACTTTGGTAAGAAAGGTAATCAAAATGCATCTGAAGTTTGAGTTGAAGGGGCCAGTAATTTGACATGAAAGCATGAAAAGCCTTCCCTGAAAACACAAAAATCTAGACAATGGACAATTTTCTATGATTATCAATGATCCATGTCAGTGTCTTGTGGGGGCTAGCCAGCAACTTATAAACTGGTAATTTCATTTCACAAAGTTTCAGATGTAATTTTCAGAAATATCTTTATCTTTTATTAATATTATCACTATCTTTTTCATATGCTACACTTCCATCCCATTTTGTACAAAAAGTTCAATTGCTTTGAGATTGCTGTGATATTTTAATTTCAGGATGCTATCAGAGCTCTTTTTAGCCTTAAAAGTATCAACAATTTAAAATTATTGTTTGCAAATTTTATTCTGAAAGATAGCAATATATTTGATACATATTTCACAAATATGGAATTGTTAGTGTGAACAGTTTCAGTTTGGCTACCTTACATTTTACAGAGTGAATGCAATCATAGTCATCCATGAGTAGCAAACTACATACATATACACACTAAAATGACTGTCTCAGTATGGAAAGGTTTCTGCATGGGTCTGAAATACAAAGCTTAGCCAGTACAACTTTTTTTAACAGAAGAGAATTGTAACACCTCCCACACCCCAAATATGACAATCTGGAGCCATGTTTTCTATAATGATAGAAAATGACAAGAGTAGAGCAATGTTGGATACTGTATTTAATACTTAATTCCTTCATTTAAACACAAAATACCACAAAACATAGGTTCATAGACTGTGTTTCAGTGACACTCAGGGAGCTCTGTACATGAGTAAGAAAGAAGAAGCAGTTCAAACCGTATCCCCTGCCATGCATGGGGGAAGTCTTGTAACTGTGATCATTCCTCCATTTAAGTAATGGAAAGTGTCCAAGAAGGCTGTTGCAGCAAAACACAGAGGCTTTTGGGCTGCCAAAACTGCACAATATAGGAAGTAAAAGTAAAAAAGCAAAACTCACTTCTTATTTAATAGGGCTGGTAAGAACATTACTTCAGTCCTGTGATAACGTGGACATTCTGCGATCTATTTTCAGCCTGGATTGAGATGGCGGTGGAGTTCACAACTGAAATGAGAAAAGAATCCACTCAGAAACGCTAAAACATCTATAAATGCACTTCAGGTCTACAGAATACAATTAGGTATGCTTTTAGTTAGTATTATGTAAAAGTTACAGCGACATAGGAAGGATGACATATCATCTTCTGTTTCAGTGTGGGGAGTACACAAAACAGCTGAGATCCAACTAAGCTTTTTTTTTTTTTTTTT
>VZTV01007381.1:27122-38487 GCA_013400875.1 Anhinga rufa
TTTTTCACAAAAAAAGGGTTTTGTTAACAACTTTTGACCAGGTTTATTGATTACTCTTTGGCATTGGGAAGCCAAGATTGAGGATTGTATATGGAGCCAGACTGCATTATGTTCTTGGCAAACCTACTGGAGCTATGATGGCAGGGAAAACAGATGGACTGCTGGCAGCTGGAGTTACAATGAGTTGTAGGATTTGCATGAATGCTTCTCTTCAATATCCAAAAGCCTATTTTTTCCCTCTTGTGAGATAATGGAAAATTCCTCCATTCCAAGTGCTCCAAAACCAGACAATATCAGAAGTTACAGAAAATTTCATATAAAGATGCCCCCTTGCCCTCACCTGTGGCAACCTGGCTCTACTTAAACAGTGAGACTTGATCTTATTCAATCTGCCTGTCTAGTGAAGAGAAAATGTGGTCAGCAATTTGGTCTGTCCTTCTAAACCGATTTAGAAGAAATAGCTTAATATTCAACGCTCACATTAAAGTAGTATGAAGATGATCTGCAGTTCCTATCGAAATCACAGAAATTCTGGAACCTTAAAGCATCTTCAAAAATAAGGTGAGTTTTATGGATATCTGAATGACAGACCTCTGTGACTAACTTTAAACACTTCTTTTTGGAAATTTTTACAGAACCAGTCCCTCATTTCTCTAAATAAAACATTTAGAACCTCTTCAAGCATTTATAGTTGTTCAAAAATAGAAGTATGACATTAGCCAGGAGACCTTGTGAAGAATATTTTCAAAGCACTGAATAGGATTTTTTCTTAATCCATGCAACTCCTACTGTATTTTTGACTGATTTTACACAGTTAAAACCTTGCATGATGGTTGACACCCAGAAACATATGGCAAATTTCTTTCCAGAGTGAAATTTACATAGATTCTTACTAGCATAATTATTTAAACCGGCTGTTGGTAATACAATAAATACAATATCAACAGGTTTATTAAAAGTGATAAAAAGTTTGTATAGGAAAATATACTAGAAGAGGTGGACAGGATCTGTAATTGCCAAACTTCCCTTTAAAGGGAACCCTTTTCTCTTTAATTTCATGGATGACTAGAATTTTCAGTCTGAAAATATATCCAATGCTCCATGAAATTTACTTGTCTATAAAACGTCCACTACTGTTAACATGAAGAAATAGATCTTCACTATACTTGGTTACATATAATTAAGCAAGGAGTAATTTTGGTCTGATCAAAATCTCATGCTTTGACCTCCAAAGGAGAAAACATGTATGGCTGCCTTTATAGCAAGGAAAAATGCAAAATTTTATGCAATGGCCTTTCTTTCTCACTTTAGTAAGTTTTCTTTTTCCTGTCTCATGATGTGCTTTAGCAATAACACAGAAAAATAGAAGCCCTGTAGACATCTAATAAAATATACTGAGCCAGAAGCTGGATGCTATTTTTATTCTTTGCTAATATCACTGTACAAATTTAACCAAGAACTTAATGAGGGCAATGCATCCAATAAATTTTAGTTGGAGAGAGAATGAAATCTCCTATCTAGAAACCTACTAATGAGAGCTATCAAAACATTTTTAAAACTTCTTTTGCCAAGCAAGTGAGATTAGTCTTATCTTTTTGTGAGGCTATCGCAACTACAGGGATAAGTAGATAGTTTTCATAAAACAAGCCAGCTAGACATACTTAGAGAGCTAGAACCTTTCACAAATATATTTCACCTATTCTTTGGAGGGTGGAAAATATGAAACTTAAGTCAGAGGAAGAATTCTATCTCTTTAAGAGGGAATCTATGCAGTCTGCTGGTCTGTCAATGCAAGCATGGGGTCCCCAATTCCCCCTTGATTTTTGAACTTCTTACTAAGTTCCCCTGTGTATTTTATTGAACCCTCTAGGGGGAAAAGTGTTAGGATTCTCAGGCAGACAAAAGAAAGATATCTTTTTTCCAAGAGTTTTACTGTCTGATGTTCTACATCAGGTGAAAGCTCTCAACTTTAAAGTTAGATGCACATGAACAAATTACCTTAGACTAACACATATTAGGGTTAGGATTAACACATATTAGAGTTTCTGGAGTAAATGCCCACAGGGGTACTATTGTCACATGGTGACAAATAAAATTAGTGTGTTGACCTCTTTTGCACTAAGAATGTAAAAATGCACCCACTAGTACGTCACATGTTGTGTTCATATTGGTGGCCAAACAAAGGTACTGTTGGATAAAAAATAGAGTAAATTCTGAGAAGAGAACGTAGACCCTTCTTGATATGAAAACTAAAATGTTATCTATATGCCTAATTTTAAGTAGAATTTGCCCAAAGTAAAATCAATACTGTTACAGACTACTAAGTACAGACTTAAACATGTGTAGGACAAAAGCCTAAGACTGGGAAGTTCTTGGGTCACCAGCTGTCTCTTCATTGTGCATATGTGCAAAACACCCAACAAAGGTCAACTGCAGGGTTTTTTTCCATAAAATCACATTATGTAGCATTGTCCAAGCATCATGAATGATGACCTGAAGAAGGTAGACAGGTAACGGTGATTAAACAAGCTACCATATTTTAGTTTGGGATGGAGTACAGCATGCACAGCTTTCCACATGGACAAGTGAAAAATTCTGGAGTAAACTTTGCCAAGTTGGAACCCTGGAAACACATTCCCAATTTGAAAAAGATGAGTTTTTTGGTTTGGTTTTTTTTTTTTTGTTTGTTTGTTTGTTTGTTTGTTTTGCTTTGTTTTGTTTTGTTTTTCAAATAATGAATGTTGTTGCTTGCAATTTCTCCTACTTTGGAAAGTTTAATTAGAAACAAGTAAACTTTTAGAAGCAGAAATTTTTCTTGGTTACCCAGACAAGGACATCCTTGTCCTCATTAAAACCTGTTCTGTATTTTCAAAGAAGCTTGCCTGTGCTTTATTTTTGCCTGTAGTTTTCATCCCAACTACTGCAGTGGTGACACTCCTTTTGTTATGGTATACATTCTTTCATGTACTCTAGTAGAAGCATAGTGATAGCAAAATACTAAGCAACAGCCACATAAAACAAGGAGTTGTAATTAGTCCCACAAAACACAATAGGAAATATAATGGTTTGTGTCTTTGCAAATATATGTATAGAACAAAATTCTAATGCCTCTAGCCAAGAGAGTTTTAAATCTGTATAAAACATTTAAATAGTCACCCTTTCCCTGCTGTGATAATTCATAATTACTGATCTGATTAAAATACCTACCATAAGATAAATATTTCAGCTCAGGTCTTTTACTTCAGAAGCCAGTAGCAATAAGTTAATCAATAGAAAAATCACAGTGCATGTATTTTGCCCATATAATCCTGTTTTTCTTCTTTCTTTCCACTTTATATATTGGCAGTACTGTCTGGCTTGACAGAACCAGGGCAGAGAGTTCCTGAGGTAAAGCTATACAGCAAATATTCACTGACACATGCACATTAGAGTATGTTGATTATTATATGCTCTCTGCAAAATAAATAATGTGTATTGTTCCATGCTTATTGTTTTCTCTTAATGTTTTTTTTTTATATGTACTGAAGATATTTGGCAGCAAAAATTACTGAATACACCATTATTGACATTATAATCAACTTTCTGATCACTGGCCCATGTTTTTATCTTGCTGTGCTCTACTGCTCTTTTTCATTTACTTCATACTCTGGAATTAAAAACTTCAGAAGACTGACCTCTTTATACACATGAACTCTTAATCAGTCCTTTTCCATCCCTAGGGAAACATTCTTGTTATTAGCACACCTTTTTCTCAGAACTACAGTTTCGATTAGATGGTATTTTTCTCTTCAAGCCCCTCCCTTGCATCTTATTTTACAGCTGGGGTGGCAAGGTTAAATCCCAGATGATATTAAGCTAACTCAGTGGCTGGTGAATCTTTTCCTTAGGAATGACTAAATAGGGTTTTTAATGTAACTTAGCTAGGGACACATGTTAATGCACCTTTTTAATGTTCACATGCTTTTTTGCTAATTTTAAATTGAAAGCTATAGGCCACATGGAATGAAGTAACAGTGCCATATTTACCCACTCATCCCTAGTTCAATCTGATGGAATTTTATCCTACCATTTAACCCATCAGTATTTACATGACCACAGATGTTAGAGAAAAGAGTTTAAAATACATAATAGAAGTATTTTCTGTCATTGCCCTTCTATCAAAAAGTGAGATATTGATACTCTATTTAGGAGATGTAATACACATACAGTTCCATCCCTAAGACTGAAAAGCAGCTCCCTGGGGGCAGGCACCAGGAAGGTCAGGGGCTTCCTGCATTGGGCAGGGCAGGGCCTGGCAGCCAGAGCCTGTCTTATTAATCCATTTTATCTTGAGATCAATGAATACTGGGAGGAGAGCTCAGAACATAAGCCACTTCTTTTTGCCTATATCTGAAGTGCAGAGCTATTCAATGACAACAACATTTATGAACTTTAATATCAACACTTTCTATTTCACTTCAGGGAGGTCCCTATGGTCTTCACAGGGACATACTACAGGTAAACGAAATAGTCTGCAGTCTATTTATAAATTACATACAGATAAAGAAAGGATAGCAAGGAATATGTGAAAGAAATACAAAGGCAGTGGAAAAGTAGTAAACATGAAAATAAAACAGGAAAAAAAGGGAGCTTAGTGAAACTGTTGGCAGCAAAAGCAGAACACAGAGAAAATAGATGAAAAAGTAGAGTTCTTCCATAAAAATAAGTTATCTTAACTTCACATTTATTCTCATTTTCTTTGCTGCAAATAAAGTACTTTATAGTAAATACAAATGGTATTAAACTCACTCATCCATAATGCCAAAACATTTATATAGAAAATACATTGTAGATAATTAAATAAAGTTTAGCAGGGTGGCTGGATATGAGCTTAAGTAGATGCATTCTTTTACATTACAATATTATCTAGAAGCATCATTAAAGTTTATAAGCTCATGTAACTCCATTGATACCAGTGGAACTGTGCTAATTTTCACCAGTGGAGTTTTTCTGGAGAAAAAAAGAACTGGACAAAAGCCATTTTGGTAGAACTCTACATCCTGTTGCTAATTAAGAAAAAACATCTCAGCACTTGTATGGCCTAGCTGAATGCTGCTGCTATGGCTCTGCTTTGTATCTATGGAAACATTTTCAAGCTTTCCAACACCTCCTACACAGGAATCCTGGGAGATTCAGAGTGAAGTAGATTTTCCATGAAATGAGACCTAAGGATAATTCCAGAAAAGAAAACAATCTTATCATGCAACATGCTAAGATTTTGCACTTAATTTGTCAAAAATACAATAAACCGTAGTCAACACCCTTCTAAAGCAAAAAAGCTATCTAATTCAAGACCAAGATTTCAGATGCTGTTTTCATTACATCTCTAATTGCAGAAAAAAATGGGAATGCTGCTGACTCTTTGGGCATTTATTAGAAAGACAAGACTTAACAAGTTTTCACTGATTGCTTGTTTAAAAATAGCTCCTTTTGTCACTAACTAAAACTTCCAAAGTGTAGATATAATGACAAGTCAGGCCTAACATAGCACATTAGAAATGAAATTATCCACCAATTCATGAAGATTTAACTTTTCTCATGTTAACATCAACATTAAAATAGCCAACATTCTCTAACTCTCTACTTATCTGTTAATCAGAAATAGGTCAATAGAATCCTTTTGGAAGAAAATTGCTATGATGTTGGTATGACTTACTCCTGCAAAACAAAAAAAGAAATATCCACCCACTCAAGCCATAAGCCCTATGGAAGCACTGATCTCCTTTACATGAAACTAAATGCCAAAAAGAAGTGTACAGAAGGTGGTATTGGGAATTAGCTTCCAAGGAGGAATAAAGAAGCACTGTCGAGGCACACAGGGGTGAAATTAGGATAGGAAGGACAACAAGATTGTCTTCTATGAACACACCAGCAACAAAAGACCAAGGAAAAAATGTCATCCTTCTACTAAATGGGCAGGCAGACCTTGTGAAAAAAAGCAATAGGAAAGACTGAGATACACAATGTATTTTTTGCCTTGTTTTTCATTGGTGAGATCAGCTCCCAGCCCTCCCAAGTCTTTGTGTCTAGTAGAAGAGTAGAGAAAGATCAAGCTAGGAAGCACTAAAGTAAACTGGACATAGACAAGTCTCAGGGATGCATCTAAGAATGGTCAGCGAGCTGGCTAATGTCTTTACAAGGCCACTTTATTATCTGCAATGTTGTGGTGACTGAGTGATGCCTAAAAGAAAGCAAATGTTATGCTCATCCTTAAATGTGACAAGGAGTACCTAGTAAATTACAGGACTGTCAGTTTCACCATAGCCCTAAAAATTATGGATGCCATTTCCATAATAACCATTTGGAAGCATTTTTCTCTCTCTTTCTCAATAAAAGTGGGAATGTCAATGACTTTCTTGGATTTATAACGCTGTATTTTACATGGATAAAATAAATTAAATTATTTATATCATTAAAGTTTTCCACAAAGTCCAGGTTATATTTTCTGGAATATATGTGAGCTAATTCCTGTATGCTGAGTAATAAAATATAGAAAATATATATCTGTAGATGATTGAGCTAAGAAGTGATTCCGAACCTTTGATTACAATTAAAAACAAACCCCAAAGATTATTTTTATCAAAACAATCATTGCTAGTAATCTCACTGACCCTGCAATTCTATCATTTCAGCTGATAAATGACAGAAGCCATTCTGCTCAAATAATATGTCTTCCTGGGTAGGAAGATACAAGATTCTTCTCTTCTATTTACCTCTGGCAAATTCATACTATCTTCCATGTTCATCAAAGCAATAATCAGTGATAGCCTCAATTCAGAGGACAGCATTAGGAAACTTGGCTGGCAAAACCAGTAAAAAGGAAGGCAATACTATAACCGAGAATGTAATTTCTTTTTAAATCTTTGTTGCTGCTTCCTTTTTGTTTGCTTTAGGGCAGGTTCTATGCCATGGCCTTATTTAGCTCTTCTGAACTGTTCTCTGAATGCCCATAAATATGGGTGGCTCTCACCACTGAGCAAGCATGCTGATTTTGTAGAACTTGGAGAAAAGTGAAGTAATAGGAGGGGGTGAATACTGAGAAATAAGGCGATACTTCACAAAAAGTAAATATTGGTTGATAAAAAAAAAACCAACACCTTAATCTAAAATAGTTTTATTTTAAGCCATCTAAAGAGATGTCGTATTTTGCTGGATACCTGTGTTTTGAGCTAAGTAGTCCTGAAGGGGTTAAGGGGGATAGACCAGAGCCAGTTTATAATCATAGAATCATACAATGGTTTAGGTTTAGAGGCCATCTAGTCCAACCCCCCTGCAGTGAGCAGGGACATCTTCAACTAGATCAGGTTGCTCAGAGCCCCATCCAACCTGACCTTCAATGTTTCTAGGGAAGGGGCATCTACCACCTCTCTGGGCAACCTGTTCCAGTGTTTCACCATCTTCATTGTAAAAAAATTTCTTCCTTATATCCAGTCTAAATCTACCCTCCTCTAGTTTAAAAACCATTACCCCTTGTCCTGTCACAACAGGCCTTGCTAAAGAGGTTGCCCCCATCTTTCCTATAGTTCCCCTTTAAGTACTGAAAGGCTGCAATAAGGTCTCTCCGCAGCCTTCTCTTCTCCAGGTTGAATAATGGCAACCTGAGCATAAATATGCATTGTTCTGCTAGACATAATCTAAAACCCCTTCCATGCTGAATCCTCATCTCTATCATACAATTTTAGACTTCAAATAGAATGTGTGGAAAAAACATAATATATGAACCCTATAGATTATAGCTGGTAAAGTTACATGCAAGATGTACATAATTGTCACAATTTTATATGTAGAAAAGTGTTCTCCAAATAATTAAAGAAACAAAATTTGATTTTTGCATAAATTGAAATAAATGAGAAACAGATTTTATTATTGAATCTAAGGTTTAAATAGAAATTATTGTACTTACTATACACAAAATAAGTTTATGCATACAGAACGCTGTACATAGTTACAGATTCTCTAAGCTCTATGTCATACATACAACACGTTCCTGCCAGTATAAATGAACCATTGTACAGTTATGTAGTTTATTATTTTATTGAGTGAAGTTTGAGGTTACTTTTTCTTCCCTAAAATTGATCCTAAAAGATTCCCAATAAATATAGTGACCCTTTGGGGTTTACAGTTTAAATTCACTTAAAACAAAACACCATTCCTATGGGCCCTGGTAGAATAGATAGAGAATCTGATATTCAAAACATTCTCTTGTGAATTTGCTTTAATTCAGAAAGAGTATGCAGAGAGAATTCTATGAACTGTTGTGTCACAGCTACTCAAAACTGAGAACTGAGAATTGAACTGTATAGATGGTGATTGGATTAAAACTCAAGGTGGATAGCTATGTTACTGTTCTTAAAACCAGAGGTTACTAAGTGGAGGCCTCATTAAAGACCAATACTAATCAGATATTTTGGAACATTGAACATTAATTCAGAAATATCACTAATAAATGGGCAACAGGGAATAATCCTAATTGGGAGGGAAATCTACTTTGCCTTTTTGCTCTCTAAATTCTCTTAATCCATGACCACAGTACAGGTGCTTCACAGTTCTTCTACTACAAAACGTGGTTGACTGAGAAGCATGTGAGTTTACACCACTCTTTCCTCAAATGGTTGCATGCAGCCAGATTGTTCTTCGTGTGCACCTGAACTACAGAGAGGACCAGTCACAGGTGGGGAAAAAGGGCAGAGGAAAGAATGAATTTGCTAATATTATTTTGATGCATTCTACTACCTTTTTGTGCTCATGATAGCTAGAAACTCTTGTTCCTTTCTTGTATTAAGGGATAAGCACTCTTTTCAACCTATTACCTTGCTAGAGATTTTATGAGATATGCATGCTTTCTTTCCAAGGCATATCTAATGGACAGGTGGGAAACAGCATTTTGAGACAAACCAAAATACCCTAATAGTAATAGCAACAGGCAGGAAAATGAACTGTACAATTAAACATTAGGTAAGAAAATAAATTCTGCTTGGATGTTGTGAGAAATTGAATAAAACATGAAATATTTTCAGTTAGTTGCATGTTTTCTTGAGCCTTTATCAGAGACAAAATTACTTTCTCACTTCTCATACCTTTTATAGAGAGCTGTAGTTGCAATGTACATACTATTTCTTGCTGCAAAATAAGGAGGAAATAAAAGATTCTGCTGTTACTTTTCCAGTCTCTGTGCATTCCACCTGTTTATCCCAGGGCTGAATTTGGCCTGTATCTCATCAAATGATCCATATCAAATATAATGATCTTTTGACAGTATCAGATTGTCACTTCAATTTTGTGCATGTTTTTTTTCTGATTACTTTTCCCTTCCTCCCCCAGCTTTATATTGATGGTACAAGATCATCTTGTCAATGTAATTTTCAGTTTCTAGTACATCTTATTGAGTAACAGTAATTGAAAAACAATTCAAATAACATCTTCAAATATCCTTTTCTCTCTCATAGACAAGAGGTTTTTTTTGTTGTTTTTTTTTTTTTGGTTGGTTGGTTAGGTTTTTTTTTAAATATTCACAGTATATGAACCTCTGGAAAACATATGACTAACATAATAACCAGAATTATTTAGGACTATTTTGTTGCATAAGCAGGTCCAGGGAAAGGATGGATCCAAACCTAAGTAAGGGAAATAATAGGTAGGACTGCCTGAATAACTCATTACAGAAAAGGGAAGTACTGACTCTACTTCCTAGTGTCCCATCCTGTCCTGCACAGAGTAAGGAGTTGCCAGCTTTTGAGCACCATATGCATTACTGTGCACTAGACATTTATAATAGAATTTACCAATGGATTTAGCCTGGCATGTTCATACCATGAATGTAACTACATCCAATCTCTTTATTATTTGATCAGTGTCTTTCAACCATTAAAGAGAGATTTTATGTGTGTAGGAATGACTATTTCATTAAACTCAATTTTGGAATAAATGGATTAATTCAAATTTTTGGAGTTATGGATTCCTATAACCATATGTATAGAGATATTACACAGTATGGCTCCTGTGACAGCAGTGACTCATGTTCTCTTAGGACACCAATATTCTGTGCTCATAAGGATTTCATAATCAACTTTCCTTCTGCACAGAAAAACAGCTTCTTCATCACCATTATCTTAGTTGGGGAGTAGGCCTTTAAATTAATTGGAGTCATCACTCTTCAAAACTTTACAAGGAATCTACAATTAACAGTCAGTAATAAACATTTCACACTAAACATTTGCTTTTACCTCTAATAGGGGACCTGAATTTCACCCATTTAGAAAACTGCCCTGTGTTGTTTGTCACATTATTACATACACTGGTTTTGAGCTAGAGTCACTACATACAAATTTCAGTAGCTTCTTTCAGGATCAATGTATTCTGCAATAAAAAGGTTTAGGTACATGCTTAGTCAAGACCCTGGATGAGAAGGTTCAAGTCCTTGAAAAATAGGGAGGGAAAACAGTGAAAGAAAATGGAAAAGATAGGAATAAATCATTGCTGAAGCTGTCCACCTGAAGAGAGTTGGTTGCCTAAGCCTTTGCCTTACAGGAAAGCTAGCACTACAGGTGTAGGAGGTGACAGAAAACTGAGAAATAAATCACAGTTACAAATATAAAAGCAAACCTTTTTTTTTTTTCCCCTGAGTTGTCTTACTGAAGCTCAGCCTTTCCCTAATTTACATAATTTTCCTGGTTTTAGGTTTCCTCAAAAGTAGCTACTTCACAGGTGCTCTGCACTGGGGTAAGGGGAGGAAGGTGGGTGGTGCAGGCTTCTCTCCAGATCTCAGTTAAGAATGGCATGACAGTAAATAGCATAATAAAATTTCTGTTTCAGTAATGAGATAGAAATAGGAAGTAGGATAGTAAATCCTACATTCCTTCAGGTGTAAATGCTATACAGGAGAACACAAATGTTTTCATCTATCAAGGCAGTTACAGAAGGGAATCACATGCAGGACTATGCAGTATATCTGCAGCAGTGATACATCACCCAATTTGTCAAATCTGGGTCTGTTTGGAAATCATTCTTGGAAGGAGCTCTGGGGATTCTCTACACTCAGACCTACTGGGCCAAGATAAATGGGCTGGCGATTTAGGGGAATAGGAAGAGGAGTTTGTTAGATGTATAAAAATAGTTCCTGCTTCTAGGCAGATCAGATTATCTTTAATGGTAGTAAGTAACATCCCTTTTGCCAAACACATTGCAATAGATGGTAGAACTGTATCAAACTACTGCACAGCCTGTTCAGGACTTAAAAGGTATGGCTGAGCCTCAGAGGGAAAAAAAAATGAGCCTGGGATGCAGCCCCATAGGTCAGATTTGGAAGGGCTGAGGGAAAGGGGAATTC
>VZTV01007391.1:0-14337 GCA_013400875.1 Anhinga rufa
AGTTTCACTTGAAGCTCTTTGCTAATCCATGCAGGTCTCTTCGCTCCTGTACGTGACTTCTTCCTTCTGGGAATGCACCAATCTTGAGCTCGTAGGAATGGTCCTTGAATACTGAACAGCTCTCTTGGCCCCCCCCGCCTTCTAGAGCCACAGCCCATGGGATTCCTCTGAGCAGGTCTTTGAAGAGGTCAAAGTTGGCCTTCTTGAAGTCCAGGGTTGTAATCCTACCTGTTGCTCTGACTCTACCACACAGGATCCTGAACTCCACCATCTTATGGCCACTGCAGCCAAAGCTACCCCCAACTCTCACACCCGCCACCAGCCCTTCCCTGTTCGTTAGTATAAGGTTGAGCAGCACATCCTGCCTCGTTCGCTCCTCCACCACTTTCAGCAAAAAGTTATCCTCGATGCTCTGCAGGAACCTTCTGGATCATGCATCCTTGCCCTGTTGCTTTTCCAGCAAATATCAGGGTGGTTGAAGTCTCCCATGAGAACCAGGGTATATGACTGAATTATGATAGGAAAATATACAGCATTCATCAAGATATTTGTTAAAAACCTGTCCTTCCACAGAAGATTTTCCAGTCACTTTACAAAAAATTAGTAACTGCAATTTCTTACATTGCTTTGGTTTATATAATTTCATTGCTGTTATTATTGTACATACATGGAAAAAAAAAATAAATTTCATAGCTATGATGTCAGTAGTAGAGTCAGCAATAGACATCCTACTACCTGTGTCTTAAGTCGCGTTCTTTAACTAAATGTCTATTCTTGTCATCTTTAATAATTAATGCTGCAATAATTCTCTTGTTTAAGGTCCCATTGCAGCTTTTACTGCAAGCTACCTTATATGTGTAAGGTACATATAAGCTTATGAGCACTTTCTGGAAGGACAATGGTGTAATTTCAGAGATTAATAATAATTTCTGATAAATAAATATAAAAGATTAATAATAATATTATGAATCAGACATGATTTCCAGGATAGCATTTAGGTTAGATAATGTAACTTAGTTTAAGCTAATCATGGATAGAAGGTACCACATATGCTAGTCTGCCAAAAGTACATACCAACCATCGGAAATCTGACGAAGGTAAAACAAGATAAAAAAATTAGATCATCACATTCATTTTATGTTTAAAGATATTTATATATTTATACATTTATTAATATGTTTTAAGCCATGCATATTCAGGCGCTTTTATTTTTATTTGGTGGGTTGTAATGGTGAAAAAGGAGTCTAAATGTGCAAAAACCCAGGAAAACATAGTTGCAATGAATTTTCACACTCATCGTCTCCAAAACACATACGTAGTTGTCATCATCACAGCTCATAATAACTGCCTCTGTACAGTCACAAGTGCTCAGGGTTTACCAGAAGCCCAACAGGCAGATGGGTAATTCTTTGTATACGTGTCTACATAGATTTACTCTTGCTGCATACCACTGATCATCCTCCCTCCATCTGCAGACTGTCTTCAGCTGCATGTTTGTCCTTTTTTAAGCCTATAGCAAGCTTTTATAAATAGGAGAACAGAAGTGTGAAATGAAATACAAAGATATTCTACATCTCTGTATGCACTTGACTCAGCTTCAATGGATGTGACACTGGATTTATACATATATATGTTATCATATTATTTTATTCTTTAATTCATGCTTAGGTTCCAGCTCCTACATCCACCCCACTGCCTGCATTTTGACATGCATTGAAATTCAGCTTTGGAATGTGACAACTGGTATCCTGATAAGTAAACCTGGTTGAACGGGAATATATGAATGTAAGAATATCCAGATTAGGTCAGACCAACTGGGGTGTACTCCAGTAACCTGATTCTAACAACAGGCACAAGTCTGGAGGGCACAATACAAACTAGAAGAGTAGCAATCTATATTTCTCCTTATCATTCTCCTATTCTCCAGCTATTTCCATTCCAGAGATTTGCTGAGCCAAATGAGGGGCTTATGTGTTTGGTAAACCTCAGTAGATTTCTTCTGCATAAACTTGTCCAGTTCCCCCTTGAGTCCATGGAAATTTTTAGAATGCAAAATAGACTTCAACAAGAACTTGCTCACATCTCCTGTCATGTATAAGCAACTATCACCTCTCACTTGTCTTAAAGAAAAAAAGAGGTGGGTTCTGTGAGTTTCATTTGACTCTCTCTTGTTCTTCAACTGGAACAGACTGAACAATTTAATCTCCACCCACTGTCTTCATGTCACTCAATTTTTTTTTAAATTTCTAGCACATCTTTCCCTCATGTCATCTCTTTTCCAGACAGAACACTCCTAGCTTACACAATGGTTCCCTGTATGAAAGCTGTTACAGACCTTTGACAATTCTTGCCACCTTTCTCTGCACTTTTTCTAGTTCTACTTCATGCATTTGAGATGAGAGGCTCAGGATTGTGTAGAATATTCTAGCATATGGGTGAGCCCATTACTTTACATAGTGGAATGGTGATCTCTGGTTTGCTCCCTATTAGTTTCTTAATAATTCCTAACACTTGCTTTGTGATGGCTACTGAGCACCAGCTGACATTTCAGTTGAAATCTCTTTCTCAGCAACAAAAACTTGCTCCTGAGTGGCAATGGTTATCTCAGTGCACAGCATTTGTATATGAAACTAGGATTGTCTTTTCTTCTCATCACTTAGTATACTGAATTTCATCTACTTGGGGTTTTTTTGCTCTTTCACTTACCACATACAAGCCTTCTGCAATTTTTTGTGGCCAAATCTCATGCTACCCTGAATAACTTAGTATCATCATCCAACTTTCTTAAATAGCTGCTCACCCCATTATACAGGTCACTGATAACCATATTAAGCAGAACAATCCCCTGCAAGTTTCCCTGTAGAATTATACTGCTGACCTCCCTTCACTGGGAGAATTGACTATTTACTCCCACTCTCTGTTGCCTGTCTTGTAACCAATTATTTATCCAAGTTATGACCTTTTTATCTCTCATGCATGGCTGCTTAAATATTTAAATCCAAATAGATTATATCAATCAGATCAGCTGTATCCCTATGCCTGCTGACCCTTTCAAAGATCTTCAATAAATTTTCAAGACAGTAGTTCCCTTTGCAAAAGCCATGCTGACTTTTCCAAGGTAAAGTACATCTATCCACATGTACACCACTTCCATTCTTAATAATAGTTTCTCCTAATTTTCCCACTGTAGACACCAGGTTTACAGGCCAGCAACTCTGAAAAAGTCCTCCAGATTTATTTTTTAACTGGTGTTATGTTTGCCATATCCAAGTCTTCAGTAAAGTAGTTTTAAATTAAAGGTTAGATATCAGTGTTAGTAATTCAGCTACTTCATCTCTGGGTTTCTTTGGAAACTAAATAAACTTTCACTGTTCCTAGGAGGTTCTTGCTCTTCATTTTGACAGTTAATTCCCTAACCTCTGCTCCAGTCATTTGTGTCTTAACTATATCCTCTGGAAAGTCCTCTGCAAAGAACAGAGAGAATGAAATCTTACATGCAGATGTAAGAGTCAGAAAAGTTGATTACATCTGAGAAAAGGGATGTATTACAATTCAGTAGAGTCCTTTAAAAGGCAGAAAGTTCAAGGGGGCTTAATTTCCCTTTTGAGGTGGAAAGCTAAGATGTTTACCTTTTCTATTCAGTTCAGACACTTACTGGTGATATAACCTTTCTATCCAATTGAGATATTTACATATGATGTAGCTTGATATGGCCAACATGTTTTTCATTACGGATTTTTTGGCATTTCAAGCTTAAGAGATGATCTTTTTGCTTGTCTTTCCCTTCTGTAGTTACCAGATATATAAGCAGTTATATCTAGAAAAGAAACATTTTTTTTGTGTGCCATACGATATCTAGAGCTTGTTTTTAACATTCCTTCATCCTTTAAAATAGGTTATCTTAAAATACCACTGCTAAATTCTGCTTGTTCCCCTTATGCAGTGGAACATAGTACATCCTTATTCAAGCAACAAGTAACTCTAGAAAATGAAAACTCATTGGGAAAATAATAAAGACTTGATAACTTTATGACATATGGCAACATTGACAATATGAAAAGATAGCTGCATGCACATGCAGCCTACAGAAGCACCTTTAACCTTCACACGGTAACTACTTGTACGCTCTCCTGCCATGAAAGTGGTTTAAGACAATGTCTGACGTTGCATTTCTAGTAGGCTAAGTGCTCAGCCAGTAAGTTACTACAGCTCCACTGAAATACCTTAATTCACTCAGTTGCAGTAACCCAATTATATTTATATGCTTTGAAATAGGAAAACTGTGTCTCTGATGAAAAGAATATAGTTCAAAACTGTTTCTACTCCAAGCTATAATACATTAGAAAATGAGCAAGGGCTTGTTCCTTCAAGGCCAGACTGTTTTGTCAGCAGATGTTCTGCAAAGTGGAAGATGGACAATATATCGTATAAGCCCATGTGTTGTTATAGCAGTCATTATATTTCTTGTTACCGTATAGTTTTATGCACTCTGAATTACCCTCTCATTATATTCTTTATCCTATTCAACTATAAACTCAGGCTCCATCAATATGACAAGCTGTCCATTTTGGGTCTCTCAGCTATTGCATCTTTGCTAATAATCATCTTTTCTTACTTCATATCCATAAGTCATCATAAGTAATATATGACTTCGGCCATCTTGCACATCACAGTAATTTGGCAATTGGCAAAGTGTGATGGTCTGCATTTTGATCATCTAGCTGAACCAATACATCTTTTAAAACATTTTTTTTCTATACATTGGTATTATACACTTTCAGTTAAACCACATGTAATTAAAATTGTGTCTCATTCTGAATAACACACATACACACTCATAACCTCTTGTTCTTTATAGTTTCATAAACTTCACAAAATTGAATTGAAAATTGCAGATTTGTTCTCACAAGTTTTTATAGTCTTACCTCCTCTACTATAATAACTAGATTTTAAAAGAAATGAAGTAGACTCTTTTCTCATAAGAGAATTTCAAATAATTTCTTTGGCTTGTCGTAGTGTGTACACAAAGTATGAGCATATGTATGGATTTATATAGGCAATCCCAGCAATTTGTTATTCATAAACAGGAAGAAATAAGGCTGTGATTCCAAATGGGGAACCCTCTCACTGTACATTGTCCACCCAATTCTTTACTGACAAGGCAAGAATATGAAAAATCATTTTTTTATTGATATCAACGGAGATAACAATGGAACTGGAATGTTCTTGTAGTTACATAAAAAAGACTTCAGAAAAAAAATTGCTTGCTTTACAGATTGCATTTCAACCTGGTTTATTTTTATAATAAATAAAAAAGAAGCTGGAGAAATTTGTCAGTAAATTAAACCTATTTTTCATTTTTTAATGAGTACATACAGAATAGCTGATTGTCAGGAAGTTCTACTACTCACCCCCCCATCTATCTATGTTTAGTTTATTCTATCTTTCCATAGACTAGTTACACAATTTAAGCTTAAGATCTTGTACATATATTGGACCATTTTGAGTGTCCTCAAAAAATCACCTCATGCAACCTGATATTTTAAAATTTTTTGTGCCTTGCAGATTTAAATAAAACCTTTTTAAAATGTTGCTCAATAATGTTGACTCAATCAATGCACACAACATTAATTAAAGTCATTTGGAGGACCTTACACCTTGCAGAAAGATATCATAAAGTGATTAAATCAATGTCTGTGAACTGTAAAACCAAATACGACCAAGAAGGATCTCCTCTTTAGGTAAGCCAACAATCTATAAACTAGAATCTCCAGTCTCCACAAAGGAAAATGAAAAAAAGAATCACACTCATTACTTCCATTCTAGAATTTCACTAGTCTTTTCCAACCCCTGAAGGGGACCTGTAAATAAGAAATGTTTTCTCCTATTCAAAGTCCAGAAAAACTGCAGCAGATGAAAACAATTTACAAACATCATGAACACCAAATATTTTATTTTCCAGGTTTTTCTCTTTTTTCTTATCTGAGAGATCTGTCAGTCTTTTTATTTTAATGTATGAATATACGGCTGTGTACCTTGTTCTGTGACTGCAGGGAGAGTTATGATAGAAATGTTCCCTAATTCCAACAGTTTAAGTACAAACCAAAATAAGTTCTGTAGAAGATATTTGAAATTACCATCTATAACTTTTGATAGAAAACAGGTAAACTTGGATATTTATTGAGAATTGTCTCCTATAAACCCTGTATCTTGATTCATGGAAGTAGGGGAATAGCTGCTGGGTAAAAACAAAAGTCTAAAAAAGAAGGATCATAAGTGGTTCTAAGCTGTAATTTAGTCATTAAGTAATAGTACATCTTCAGTAATAGAATTAAAAACATTTAGGTAAAATGCCTAATTAACTTGATAAAAGTCATGTAGTTTAGTTTATAACCAAATGAAGGCAATTCTTTTAAGCACTCATAAAGATTATTTATTTTTGGTATATATTATTTTTACTTAAGCATAATTCCGATTATTGAGGCTAAATTGTTAATTAGCTAATTTGATCTTGATTACATTGCTGTATTTTATATTTTTACTTAAATGTGAAAAATGTCTTCTCATTGCTGATAGTTACAATTGATTTATTATTCCTCTTGTTCAAAAATTTTCATATAAATATAAAAAAATGAGATAATTTTATGTTTCAGTAGCCTTCCAGTAAGCTACATGGACCAAAAAGGCTTAATAACCTGTAGAGCTGGATTGATCTTTGTGTCTGCTGTAACAAACAAGATTTTAGAGTTTTAGGCAATGATTTGCTTCTTTTTGTTATAGTGTCTCAAGAAGATATTTTATGGGAATCTTTACTGAAGAAGACACAGTTTCTAGATATTAATTATAGAACTAGAAATTATGTAATGTTTTGTTGGAAATTAATGATGTCCAAATTAACCCTAGCCAGAATGTTGCACTTCCTGCTTTTGGAGCACTTGATTACTGAGCTATGACAGCTCAACTCACTAAGAGGACCCACCATTGGCCATAAAAAATGCTGAGTACCAAACTTAATGACAGTCTGATATTTAAGTTTATTTCTGCCTCTGGTCTGAACATGCTACCAAGAGCTCCAAAGTGTGCAGGAATACAATTTCTACTTCCAAAATAGTACAGATCTCTGTGAACAGCTGTAACAGCTGTCTTCCTTGTTCTTACTGCTAAATTTGGTCATTCAGTTTAGGAACAGCAATGCCGAAACAAGCTGGCATGTTATCCTGGCAAACTCTCTTGGAGATCCCGAGCTGAGCTCATGTGATGCCGGTGCAACCAATTAAGAGGTGACTTTGTCTTCAAAGTACAATTCAGGGTATCTGAGATCTCAAGTCTACTTCTTCCAACAAAGTTACATGGAAACTGGTCATATCCAAAAGGTCATTTCATACTTCTCTTCCCAGGAACCTTTCTGGAGCTATATAGCAGGAAGCACTGACTATCCTGTCTAACTTTCTGTGGAGATTAGGAACCTGAATTTCAGTAGGACTTTAACATACATGTCGTACTTGTGGCTGCAGATTAATCACTTCTGCCATCTGACATTCCAAACAGTGAGTCTTTACATAAGGACTGATGCACTATGATGCTAATGAGGTCTTTGGTTATTTCAGCCACAGTGGTGATGTTGTACATCATCCACAAAGCAGTATCATAAGAATAACAAACCCAGGAAGCAACACAGCGAATTTGGTAATCACAGAATCACAGAATCTATCACAGAATGGTAGGGGTTGGAAGAGACCTCCAGAGATCACCTTGTCCAACCCCCCTGCGTGAGCAGGCACACCTAGAGCAGGGGGCACAGGACCGCGTCCAGGCGGGGTGTGAATGTCTCCAGGGAAGGAGACTCCACAGCCTCTCTGGGCAGCCTGGGCCACTGCTCTGGCACCCGCACAGCAAAGGAGTTTTTCCTCATATTCAGGTGGAACTTCCTGTGTTCCAACTCGTGCCCATTGCCCCTTGTCCTGTCATCGGGCACCACTGAAAAGAGTCCAGTCCCATCCTCCTGACACCCGACCTTCAGATACTTATAAGCATTGATAAGATCCCCCCTCAGCCTTCTTTTCTCCAGGCTGAACAAACCCAGGTCTCTCATCCTTTCCTCATCAGGGAGATGCTCCAGTCCCTTGATCATCCTTGTGGCTCTCTGCTGGACTTGCTCAAGCAGCTCCCTGTCCTTCTTGAACTGGGGGCCCAGAACTGGACACAGTACTCCAGATGTGGCCTCACTAGGGTGGAGTAGAGGAAGAGGATAATTCTCCTTAATTTTACAATGATCAAATTCCTATCACTCACTTTAGGAAATGCACCATTATTATATATGCATAAAACCATGCATGTTAAGAGACCCTTATGATGACTTCTTCTGCCTTTTTTTGTGGATAACAAACTGCTATTTCACTTAGAAATATGCAAGTGAGTTCATGCAAAGTATTTCACCACAAGAATCATACAAGAGGGTGCCTGACACTATTGATTGTTGATGAAATCACTTCCCTTTGAAAGGGAAACATGAGCAATCCCTAAACTGCGTTTTTTATCAAATAACTGACTAATGTAATATGTGTAAACAGCCTGAAACAAGGTACTGGATAGCAGGACAGGTATTCTTTCATCTCCCTGTCTTTTCAAGCAGTGTTCCTTGGCAGTGGGGAGTCAAAGCTGAACTATCTGTAGGGAAAACTGAAAGCAAGGCTCCAGCTCTGTGGGGGAGCACTAATCACTTGTCACCAACAGCACCAGGTTCAACCCCCAAGAGAATTTTGTAGCTTTAAGAATGTGTCCATTGCTTCTCTATTTTGTGCTAACTTTAATAGTGTCAGCAATAAAAGAGCATTCTGCACACACTTAAAAACCTGGGCCTTTCATCGATATTCCTCTCACGGTTCACAGTAGAGCTGGGAAATAGAATTGCCAATATAAACAAACAAACAAACAAACAAATTGTCCTGGTTTCAGCTGGGATAGAGTTAATTTTCTTCGCAGTAGCTCGTATGGGGCTGTGTTTGGGATTTGTGCTGAAGCAGTGGTGATAATGCGGAGATGTTTTGGTTGTTGCTCAGTAGCGCTTACACTAGTCAAGGACTTTTTCAGCTCCCCGTGCTGTGCCGGGTACACGGGAAGCTGGGAGGGGACACAGCCGGGACAGCTGACCCAAACTGACCCAAGGGATGTCCCACACCATATGATGTCATGCTCGGTATATAAAGCTGGGGGAAGAAGGAAGTGGGGGGACATTGGGAGTGATGGCGTTTGTCTTCCCAAGTAACCGTTACGCGTGATGGAGCCCTGCTTTCCTGGAGATGGCTGAACACCTGCCTGCCCATGGGAAGCAGTGAATGAATCCCTTGTTTTGCTTTGCTTGCGTGTGCAGCTTTTGCTTTACCTATTGAACTGTCTTTATCTCAACCCACGAGTTTCCTCACTTTTACTCCCAATTCTCTCCCCCATCCCACCAGGGAGGAGTGAGCGAGCGGCTGCGTGGTGCTTGGTTGCTGACTGGGGCTAAACCATGACACAAAAAAATAAATTAATTCTTTTTTTTTTCAAATATGTAAGAACCTGGGATAAGATGCTCGAAAAAGGTACATCAGGTAAAAGTACTTCTGAATACTTCTGAATATGATGCCTAATTCTCAATTTATGCATGTGATCTGAGTCTTGCCCTGAGCTGTCTTCATTCTCAGTTTCTCAGGCATCCATTCCACCCAGTTTACTGCATTGCTAAGGTTGCAATCCAGAATTTTTTATAACTAATTTTGGGGCTTACTGTTGATAGATATATAGCTTACTTTAAATGAACTCCTTTCAACTGCAAGGCTGAAAATTAACATTATGGGGCGCTTTTTTTTTCCCCTCTCACATGGGTAATTCCACTGAATTCAATTAAGGTGTCAGAAGTCTAAATAAATGCAGAATTTAATTCTTTCATTTCTATATACCCAGCATATGTCCCACAACAGGTATTCCACTAAACTTCTGTGCCCGGCAATATTTTTGTTCTCTGAGTGCAGAATCAGTCAGGTAAGAAGAAATTGAAATGTAGTCTGCACACAAAATAACATTTAAAATTAAAACCAAATTTCTGGAGTCTGCCCTGATTCTGCACTGTAATCAGAGGACAACACTTTGTGTCTATCTGGACCCATACAGGCATCCAGCAACTTGGGTACATCATAGACAGGTTCAGGATCCACAGTCAGACTAGTATCCAAACTGTATATTCATCGTTAATGTATCACTCAACCACAAAAGACATGGATATGGTTGTTGCAGCCAGAAAAAAGTGATTTTATTTTTGTAATAATAAAGGAGAAAATTATGTCAAACCATGGTACTTCAGTAGGGTGATATCTATGGCAGCCAAGCTAAAGACTTAAAGACTTTTTTTCCATTTTGTTAATATAAAAAAAAGCACCAAGATGAAAAAGGCACTTAGAGTGCAACATGAAACCTTTTAGCAGCTCTTGAGCCAGTCAATATTCCTATGCTACATGTTTTCTTTTACATCCCGTGTGTACTAATGACAGATTAACAAGCCACATAGGTAGAAGTGGGAGTCTGAAAGCCAATTAGATGCTGTGAATTTTCCTAAACGTGTCAAAATAAGAGAAGTGACTGTGCTACATAACACAGTGCTGATGCACTGTAGAAAATGAATGATTAATAAAATTTAGTGCTTTTATTTGCCTCCTTGAGGCATGGTGATGTGGCTGTTCCACATTGTGAAGCAGAGAAGTATGTGTACAACACAGGCAAGACTACATAAATCTTCCAAATCAGTATTTTATTTTAAGGTAAACTTCCAGTCCTCTGCTTAACAATGAATATTGGTTTGTATATCATACTAATAAGAATGCCAGAGTTTTTTTCTCATTATTTTCTATTAATGTTGTGAAGACATGGATGGAACCTGAATGGATGGCTTTTTTAAATAATGATTATTTGTCTGTAGAAAATTGTAGAGAATTGAGAATAGGTATCCAGGTAAGATACTTCTAGCTAAATGTCACAACTCCCTGCTTCTCTAGTACCCAGTCACGGAAAGAAACTCTGTGAGCCAAATGCTTTGGCTTTGTGTTTGACCTACAGCCTCCCTGGCTCACTGACAGTCACCCTGGGGAGGCAGAAAAGGAAAGATGGGAAGGCAGATACTATTTGGCAGCCCATTTCTAAGCTAATGTCAATTTTAGTTTTGGCCTGAAGTGTGAAAATGAAACTGCCAAGAGCTTTTGGGGGAAGATACAAGAAGAAAAGATTTATTTTAGATTTTGTAAAATGGTGGACTTCTAGGACTGCCTTTAAAAAAACAATTGTCATGTTTCATGTCCCCCAAATCATTTTGTAGGAGCATTTTACTGATCTCTGTTCCTATATCTGTGCAGTACAGGTGGGTATCTTTGTCAGTGGAAAAGTTTCTGTGACCTGGATGGAGAATGATTTCAGTTCAGTGACAATAATGCTGTAGAAAACCTGTTACGGTTCACTTCTCCAAAACTAACACATAAGTGAAAATTTGCTATTGATCTTTGTAGCGCTAGAAGTTCCCATGACAATGTCCTTTTGAAAGACAGAAAAAAAGACACTTGAAAGACAGAAAAGTCAGACCACTCACTTTACATATAAAGGTGATAAACCAACCCATTACCCAGACAGTACAAATATGTGTTCTATTTAGCCACGATTCATACTTTAAAGTAGCTCACCTGCTTGTAGATTCAGAAAGCATTTAGTAAATTTGTGGGAACTATGTAAACAGCAACAAGGACTTCTCTTCAACCTTAACATGTCAGGGGGTGGTTCCAAAGGTAGCCTTGAACCTCATCAGGGTGGATTGGAGAAGTAGTGATGAGCTCCCACACTGCAATTTTAATTAGTAGGAAATCAAAGTTGCACATCAGACATGAGATTTTTCTCTCTAAATCAAAAGGACAGCAGCAAAGCAATCAGCTTTTTGCTAGACAAGGAAAGGACTTTCCCTGAGGAATGCGTGATCTAAGAATGCATTTGAAAAAAAACATGACAGCAGCAGAAAAAAAAATAAAAAACATCTGTGAGCTTGCAGCTTTCTCCTGTACTGCACTGCTGAAAGGTGAAAAGGATTCACACAGAATATTTCCAGCATTGCATCCATATAGTTTTCAGGTTGATCCATCTTCGGTATTGAATCCAATGTCGTAAGTTTGATGATCTTCCCTAAGGAGAAAAAAAGATGATATCTTTTATAATGACTTTTGACTTTTTTACTAGAGGAAGTGTCCTCACTTATGATCCCACTTAACTAAGACAGTGTGTTAAAAGAAAGTTCTTAGATCAGAAGCTTGATTTTGTCACAATTTAAAACTTCAAAAGCATAAATCTGCCTTTATGGGGCTAATGTAATAAAGAAAGCAACAGATTTATGCTTTATGCCTAATATGTCTTCAGGTTGGAAAGGATAGAGGGATATAAAGATCTTCAAAAACAACAGTAAATATGATCTTAAAACTAGTAAAAGGAAATATAAGGTGCGCGAACCACTCTAAATGTTATATATTTATCGGCAAAGCTTTGCTGGCTATCATTCACTTTCTTTACCCAGCAAATAAAAATGAGTGTTCTTGATCATCAGTGATCTCTATGATGAAGAAATTTCACATATTATTGACAGAAAATCATAATTTCATTCATATGGACTCCTCCCTGATGTGCCTATTTTTGAATGCAAATTTTCTTGTTTTCATTTCAACTTTTTTCTTCCAGGTTATACCAAATGCATTGATATTTCTGAGAACAATTCAGTGACGTCTGCTGTTGGTTTCACCATTGGGAAGATGGTACAATCTCTTGTGAGAAAGTTTAAAATAGTTAAGGATTGAAAAAAAAAATTGCAATGTAATTTTAAAGGTATTATGATTTGAAAGGTATTATGTAGGAGCTTTCTGTAGACTGGAAAGCTTTTTGGCCAGAGTGTCTAGCTTAGGATGATAACACTCACCCCTGAGCTCACCTGCCTTTGCCCCAGTGAAGTGAAGACGTGGTTCCAGTAATATAAGAAGCATTATACTGGTAGATCAGGTACCCCATTAGCATGCTTTTATAGACACCTGTCCTTATGTAGAAGTCCGACAGGATGATTAAAATATGGCTGCCCAGAAGGAAGCATCACAACTCCTACTTACTCAGGAGTGTTACAAAGTTCTTATGATCCAATAATGACTATAAAATTAAGAAAAATATGTTGCTTTTTTGAGCCTCAGGCTAAGTTTACTTATTCATTGTCTGAGACTGAATCTGAAGAAGTCTCCAACATTGATGCAGACATTTTAAATATTTTGCTACAGGCTAATTTTTAACTAACTGACTGACTAATTAGTAGCATCAAAGTGTGGNCTGTCCCAAACACCTCTTCCCTTCTGTCATCACCTCATCTTACTTCCTTTCTAGGATTTTTTTTATTCTCCCTGCCTTTGTTTATCTTTACTTTTGTTGTAAGCTGTTTTCTTTTGGAAGACTGTATTTGACTTCTCTGCTCTGCCAACTCTTTCTGGTGAGGCAAAAATAAATCAATGAGAAATTAAGGTCAAACAAAACAAAATAAATAATCCATAGCCAGTGCTTCAGCATGTCTGAAAAATAGGAGTGACTCCACAGTTTTAATTCCTAGCAGACTTAGATCTGCAGTGTTCCTGTGCTATGCTGACACCATGACATGGCATCTCTCATCCTGCTCTCAGTCTCTCAAACCTTTTTGTTCTTTCTACCTGAGAGTGCGGAAAGCGCAGCCTAGAGAGGGCAGACCACAGTCTACTTTCTTTTTTTTTCTTTTGGCAATTCAAAAGGCTGTCTGTCAGATTTTGCCTTTAGGCCTTCAGTCGACTAAATTCTGCCTTGCGTCATTGGGATGCAAAGACAAGACTGTTACTCAGTTGACTGCTACCCCTCATCAACATAGCATCAGCTAGTTGCAAGAAAATAGCATTATTTTAGTAAAATTAAAAATAAATAAATAAATAGAACAACCAACAATCCTAGTGTCAGACTGACATGGTTGAGATAGAACTCAAGTCTGGATTGTAAAAGCTAAGGTAGCCTGGCAAAAAAAATAAATTGTTGTTGGATGCTTGATGTTCAGTCCCTGAAAACAACACCACTAAGACTCATTTATTCATCAGCAAAATACATGAGAATAATGCAATTAAATGTCTTCATTACACCATAGAGCCAGACTAAATTCTTCATGGGAAAAGTTTAAGACTTTCTATGTTTTATGTTGAATTAAAATGAAGTATAAAATTAACATAACTAATTAACATAACTAAATATTCCAAGGATTTCCAACACCCTTATTAGCTTGATATA
>VZTV01007445.1:221-21227 GCA_013400875.1 Anhinga rufa
ACTGCCAACCCATGTGTCAGCGCACTGGTGTGTTCCAGGGGGGACACATGTAGCTCAGGAGCAAAGATCAAGTGTAATAACTTTGGCCTAACAGGACTAGGGAAGAAGCCTGCATAAATACATTACAATTCAGAGCAAGCCAGACATTGCAGAACCACTGTTGTATTCATTTCCCTCTAGAAGTATTAATAATTTACCATCTTTTTTAAAGAACAGCACTGGAGCTGCATCATTGCATTCCGAGCAAATTCTAGGTATTCATACAGTTGTTTGTTTTCCTCTGTCTCCGAGTTCAGTCCTGTGTTTCATCCCCACTGGCCTTCTATAAATCCCTGAAGATAGCTAGACGGAATGAATCCCAAGATTTTATTAAGCTACAAAAGAAAATAAATTATGCCAAAGCTCATGTGAATATTTAGAAATTTTTCCAAACATGAGGATAAATGTGCAGCTCTCGTGAGGAGATACAGGAAAAAACAATTCCATTAAAGGGTCACTTATGCCCAGAAAGACCATTCAGAAAGTGATGGGAAAAAAGTAAAGGAGATTAACTTAATGTCAGGTCCTTAAATACTCCCTTGCCTGTCCACCAGGGACAGGACAGAGCTTTCCTGGGAAGTGCTGTCACCTTTTGCACAAATCTAAGTATTTCTGTCTCTCTCAGATCCAGGTTATCTCCTCTGGGTTGTACAGCTAACACCATCTTCAGTCATAAGTGGTAACCAGATGCAGTGCAGGTTTCTAAGCCTGCAAACAAGAAGCCTCACTACCTCTGCTGCTCTGAGCTGAGTGTGCGGAGGGCTTCGCGCTGTCAGTCTTTGGTGAGCACCTCTGCAGGCTGCCAGAATCATCCTCACCATGGTCCCACTGCTACCTGGAAAGACTCTGCATCAGGAGAGGCACTTTCCCAGAGCTAAGCATGCAGGTGCATGGGAGGGTGAGAGGCAGATCAGACCCGTCCTTGCGAGGAAGCAGAGAGGCCAGCAGCAGGAGCTGGACAACACTCCTTTCTGTCTCATTGCAGCCCAGGAAATTGGAAGAAAATTATGGCAGGGAAGGGACAAGAGCTAAAATCATTTTATAATCCAGGAGTGTTTTTAAAAAAAGGTGCTGCTAGAAGGAAATAGCCACCACCTCAGCAGTTATCTGAACAACTTTCTCACATGAAACAACTACCAAAAAAAGCCAGTGAAGGCTCCTCTTGCACCTCACCAAACTCCTTCTTCTGTTCACTCCGTGAGGCACTAATACACCCCTTGTGATTAAAAGCCATGAGATCTGATATGTGGCTTTAGAGTCCTCATATTTCCTCTCCACTGCTTCACAAGGAATCCTGGCCTTACTGAAGAAAGTAAAGTGGCAAAGCTCCCATTAGGCTTTAATGGAGACAGACTTGGGCTCTTAAAGCCTGGTGTGTGAAGGGTCGCAGTCCTGCAAACAGCAAGAGGAATGCATGCACCTTAATGCTCCCCTCGCTGCCAAATCCTGCAGAGAAGAGCTGGTGTTTGCAAGGCTGGGAACATTGTATAAAGTTTCTCTAGTGCATACAATGATTAAAGTCTCAGCTGTGGAGGAGAGATTCCTCCAAACGAATTCTTTCCTGTTGTGAGATATTTATTTTTTTTCTTAGCAGACATCAGAACTCTTTCATTTGCAAATACATGTACAAGTCTCCAGAGGGAAGCTTGAACTTATCCTTAAATTACTAAAAGTTTATTATTATTTTCTCATGGAAAAAAGTCACGGATGTCTTGTAATCCCTCATGTTCCCATCTTCTAAAGTTGAATGCATCTTGACCCAGAGAAAAGCTTGGGAGCCCGCTAAAATAGGAGGTAAAAGACAATTCTGAAACAATTTACAAGATGTTCTTTCCTTCCAGACTTCAATGTTATGACTCACAACTGGGTGCTGAAAGTCCCCCAAGAGTAGTAAGAAATCTATACGTTCACTTGATGAACTTTCTAGAGCAAGAATGGGCTGTTTCTGTGTTTTGTAAAGCGGAGCAAAAATATTTTGTGTCAACAGAGCTAACCTGCACGGTATCGTGGTATGGCTGCCCAGTCTGGGATACTGACCCTCACAGCACCTTCATATTTTGGAATCAAAATACCTCTACATTTTTAGGAGATGGAAAGGGAAAGGGTAGAGGTTGGAAGGCCAGCAGTCTGCCAAAAAAAAACATTAAGCAGGATTTTAGTCTGTTCTGTAAAGTGTCTTGTGTGTTTTCTTAGGGCCTTATCCAAAGCCCGTTGAAACCAATGGGAATCCCTCCAGGCCTAGGCTTTAGCCTTTACACTACTGTATGCATTTTTATCACTAACTGCAATTATATTCTCATAACATTTGTGGGCAAAATGGCTGTGAGACACTCTGGTACATAAAATATACCCACAACAGTTCTACTATAGGACTCTTCCATGTTTGTTTTCCTGACTTCTTTCTACATGGTTGTGTTCAATGCCTTGGTTAAGAAAGCAAAGAAAATTCTTGCTTTCTGTCTCTTAAAATTATTTGAGAGAGAAATTAAGAAACAATGAGTGATAGGATTACAGTTACTCACTAAATTTGGTCATGCCAACCATATTCTGTACCTGGATGGCAAATGATTTTGCTCACCTTACCATAAAACAGTTTGTTAGTCCCATCAGCTGCACTGCTGTCCTAGAGCTATTGCACTGCTCTGGGGTGTAAGGGTGAAGTTATGCATCACCCTGCAGAGGTGTCTCCTGCCTACACACTTGAGAGATGCCTGGCAGCAGGCATCACAAACCAGTTTGAAGACCAGATCCCTACAGAAAACAGGCAAAGACACCTGAGAATATGGGCTGCTGTTGTACTTCTATATTCAAAGAATGCCCTCCTCTTGGGGCAATCCACTAACTGGGGTACAAGTCAGAACCTCACACTAAGATTACTTAATTCTGTACATTGATTTTAAGAAAATGCATGATTTAATTGTTTTAGAAATGCACAGCAGACTCATATAAACTGGGTTTTTTGGATCTCAGCTGCTACAGCCTGTAGAAGAGCTAAATATTGGGCTATCACTGACCAGGTTCCAGTGCAGTTCTAGTAATACAAAGGCAAACATTACTGCATTTGTTTTGGGTGTGCTGTGGTTAAAGGAGAAGCCTATTTAGAGGCTCAGAATTAGCATCAGAGATTATGGGTACTATGTAGGTGAGATCTTATCTTAGTGATATTACATCTTGTGGAAAATATGTAAATATATCAAGTTACATGTGCATACAAAAGCATTTCACAATTACACTAGATATTTAGACAGTTGATCCCTCATACAACAAATACAAGTCATACAAGCTCTGAAAACTGCATGAAACGAGACTCTGCTTTTTTTTTTTCCAAATAAACTGGTAAACTAACTCAACAAGCCTTATCTTGCTCTTATCAGCCCACCTGTCTTTGCTCCTTTAATGTCAGACTTAAAAGAGGAAATGAGTACTTAACTGATAGTGCTTCTTCAAAGGAAATATTTGCTTCAGTTACCTTGCATTTTTAATGAGATTGTTTAGTCACAGCTTGGCATCAGTTCATAGCATGCACCATGTCAAAGCTTTCAGGTTTTCAAAGCACAGCAGCACATGAAGTAGTTTGAGCCAGCAAAAGGGAAATTGTTCCTGGTTGGCATAAAATCATGGAGAAGATGTTTACCTCCCTTCCTTGGTCAGAACAGAGACAGAATTAACAGGAGAAAGTTATTCCTTTAATTGCAGTGTGGGGACTGTTTACAGAAAATTCTCTGCAATTCAGATTCAGCTAAGGGAGGAAGCACCCAACCAACTGCAATTTGCTCACATTTAAAATGAGGGTAGGAGCTGACGAAATGGCCTCAGCACACCGATGATCCCTAGTTTACTATTATGTCATGCTAGCAAAAACTTAATAATACTGTACCTCTGTGGCTGGGTGGCCTCTTTTGTTAAAGGGGAGGATAAAAGACGCTATAATATATTTTTATTGGCTCTGTTTTCTTATAGGCCCCAGATCAAACATTTTACTTTGTATGGCTCTGACTCAGCACACAGTATATGCGTTTTTGACAAGCAGGGCATCTATCATGCACAAAGACAAAAGCCCTGAGAACACTTACTGACTTGAAACAAAAGTACAGCTCCCACCGCCACCTCAAACCCTCTCACAGTGCACAAGGTAAGCAAGTGACCTGCAGCTGAAACGTGAAGTCTTGCGCTCAAACTCTACCACTCATGAATATTTTAGATCAATACCCATGTTCAAAATACATTTCTTCTAAGTTTTGCCCTTCAGTAAACACCAGATGGTTTTATAAGGTAAACAGCAAAAATCACTGGAAGCTTTATAGCATGACAAAATCACACCCCTGCCTTTACACCTTGCCCCAAAAGGGACAAAAGCTACATCAGCAGCTGAAAGGGGACACTCCCCAATAACATACATTTTCACCTTTTTTGTTCTTCCCCCACCTCTAATCTTTTTAAATTCCCAAGTAGTGAAAATATTTGGGACAGCACAGAAATTGGCATTTATAACTGAATTTTTTTAAAAAAAAAGTGAACCCCAGCTCTGCAGGGCATCCTGCCTTCCACTGCTGTGGCACAGAAATAGATACTTTCTCCTTTATATAAACTAACTACCCTTGAGCCTCTCAAGAAGTTGGTTGGAGGCTTGTGTCTTGTTTGCTCCTTCTCAGCAGCCAAAACATTCAAAAGCTGGACAGCACCTTTATGTTTTACTGCTCATCCAAAACAGAAGAAGGGGGAAAGAGGAGTAGAAGAAAGAGAAAAGCAACATCCAGGAAGTGCCATTTCTCTTTAGCTATGATGAATATTGATGTCATGGTGCTACTATCTGGAAGGACAGCAAACAGGACAAAATCAATCAAAAATTACCAACTGCAGAAGGAATGAGGAAAGCAAGTTACTGCAACAGGATGCTGGGCACCTCTTGAGAGCAGCTGGAGGTGCAGTTACACAGCACCTACCAGAAAGCATCCAGCCATGTGTGGAGTAAAGCACTTGACAAGAAGAGACTTCTCAAACTCAAAGTAGATTTGACCTTAGGATTCTCTTCCAAATGTCCAGAATAAGTGAAGTCACCATATATGAATTCTTCTGCCTTGTGAATGCCTCTTGAACTTTATACCAGTACAAAGCCGACTTAGTAAGTGGAGCAAATGTTTTGCCTCCCTCATCCTAAAATGCTGCTTAGAAATCAAACCCAAAGACTCCCATCAAAAGATTGGAGCACCCTTAGACTCTGAGGGCTCCTCACAACACAAGCAGAGTTACCCTTGTAAACACCTGGGCAGTGCCTCAGGACAGAGGCTCTGTGCTCTGCCTGCCGGGTCCCAGGCTGGGACCGGCTGCCCAGGCTGCACAGGAATGCCGAGTTCTTGTTCTGCAGCAAGTGAGCACCTGTGTCTGTCCAACTGTGCTCCCTATGCATAGGCACTGAGCAGAAATACTAATGTCGGGAGTGATTATCTCAACCATAGACTTCTTTAGAAAGAGAGAAAAGCTGCAACACAATTACACACTTGCAAGGGCTTGTACTGGTGCCATAAGAGAGTACTGTGAGGTTGACACCTGTGCTATCGAGGAGAATTTTTGGGGATTCTTCCAGTATAATGAAGTGTTGGCCCAAGGCTTTCTGTACCAGTGCCTGCCTGCTCCCAGGTAGTACCTTCTGTCATGCTTCAACAACATCTAATTCCAGAAATTATCAAAGCAAAAGCCATAACACCTTTTTCTTTTCAATTTCTCAATCTGTGTTAATTTTCAGGCCATGATCCAGCTGTCCTTTTTACTTTCCCAAATACTGAAATAAAACTAGTGGCTACCGGAATAAAAAAATATATCTTTAAACCCCACTAAAAGCTCCCCTCATATTGCTGAGGGATTATTTTTCTTATGTTTTATCCAGGCATCCCATTTTGGAAAAGGTGGGAGTAGATTTTGCTTTTCAAGAAAAATAAACTTACCTAACTTTTTTGTATATAGTTTCTGTGGCAAACAAACACACAGCTTAAAGAGCCACCCACAGCCCCAATTCCTCTAGAGCAATACTTAACAATGTTCTTCCTCCAGTGATTGAATGGGTTCATTCATCTGAATGGGCTGTGGATCAAGCAATATATAAGGGGGAACTGCTAAAGGAGCTTTCAAAGACAAAATGAGTGTTCAGGTAGAAAAGCAAATAAGACTGCTGGCGAAGGAAACTGGAGGCTCTACCGTGCCACGCGAGCTTAAGGCAGCCACTGCAGACCCGGGGTATTTCTGAGAAGCCTCATTTGTTCACTGCCACAAGTGCTGGGAAGAAATGAATCCTGACTTCCTCTTTCCTCATAGGGAAGACAGTATTTCCAGCAACTAATATATTAGAAAGGGTGCAAGAATAATAAATAAACTACTTGCATACAAATAAGTAAGTTGCCTGAAAGAACAGTTATGTCTAAAAATTCTATATAGTGACCAAACTGCTAAAAGATGACAGAACTGCTAACAAAAATAAGAGGTTTCTCAGTAAAAACCAGCCACAATTTCAGGGGACTACAGCATAATAATTATGGTAAACTTTTTTTTTTTAATCTATGGGCAATCCAGGAATTTAGACCAATGAGCCCTGCAGTTACGCCAAGCAAAGAGGTTGAAATGGTAAAAACCAAAATAGCATCAGGCCTGGAAAAAAAATGACAAAACCCAAGAAAATGTTCTGCAAAGGACCAGTGTCCTTATTCTATTCAAGTTCTTTGAACAGATCAGTAAAAAAAAAAAAAAAAACAAAACAAAAAAAAACAAAAAAAAAAACACAAAAAAACCCAAAACATAAACCCTGGATACTGTAGTTTAGGCTTCCAAACTGACAAGATCCCAAACAAAAAAGATGCACTAGAAAGTAACCATGGACTAAGTGAAAGTACCACCATAGACCAAAAGGGAAAGAACCAAAAAAGAGGATAAAATGCACCATTTCAGTTATCTAAACAAGAATGTGTTGCATACCATTTCATGCCAATATTTGTTTTCAATATTCCATTTACCAGTGGCACCACCAACACCAACCTGGCTCTAACGGAAGGAGCAGCAGTTCGCCTACACCTGCCCACAGAGCAGTTCCTCTCCCTTCCTCTGCCCACATATAACCAGGCTCGTGGGAAAGATGGATGCAGCTGCCTGCAGGTATGACACAGTATGGCCATTCCCATGTAGGTTGAGACACTTCCGGTAGCCTCTCAAAGCTGCATTAGCACAGAACTCCTAAATCTCCTTCAATTTGTTTAATGGCAGGCGATGGGAAAACACAGAAAACTGCACTCAGAGATTCTCATTAAATAAGACATAACCTGACTGCAGGTGAGCTAGGCTCTGCCATGTGGCTGTGTCTTAATCAGTGAAAAGAGGATTTCAAATTACTACCTATTGTATAACCTTTTTGTATTTTTATGGCTGAACCAAATAAAGTCTTATTTTTCATCTATGAGTTATGCTAAAAAGCAAAGGCAAATAGCTTTGGGGCTTATTTTAGAATGTATTTTTATAATTGCATGAAATTAAAAGTAATAATGTATAGGCAATCCTAAAGACACCAAAGAAAAATCAAAAGGAAACATAATAAGGTACAGAAAACATTTTGCACTAATTTATAAATCTAGGCTTAGATTTCTAATCAGTTCAGGGGTAATCGCAGCACTGTTAACTTTCAAAGCCAGATCTCACAAACACTGGCTTGTGTGTAGCCTCCGGAGGATCTCAGTCTTATATACTGTAAGGAACTGAAGCAGAACTCCTTCAGGCAAACAGAAGTACTTCATTTTGAGGCTGATGCCAAAGAAATTCCAGAATATATGTCCATAAAAGAGGAGTTAAGATCTCCTGGGGCAGCCACCCAATACAACTTCCGCTTACTTACTTATTATTCATTACTCGTACTGCGATAGAGCCCAAGGACTCCAATCATATGCCAGAGCTCATTCTGCTAGATGCTGTACAAACACATAAGAAAGAGTCTTTAGCCCAAGGAGTTCACAATCTGATCGTTAGTTAGTAAAATCACTCAGCCAGAGACACCACTGTATAATCTTCCTTGACCATAAACTCACCTTTTATCTCACTGTAACAGCACTACCCATGTAACAAGTAAAATAAGGGACTCTGGATTGCAATTTGGAAAAATAAAATCAAGAGAAAATTAAAGCCTTGCCAGGTCACCCATATACACAAACGTATACCTGTTAGCACAAAAGTACCACCACCTCAAAAAGCACTTTCATAGACTAGTCCTTGCAAAATCCTATTGTCTGGTTGTCCTTGGGCTACTCTCTTTTGTAAAAAGCAAATAAATTAACATCAACCTGTATGATAAAGAGCAGGACACAGGAGGCTTTACTCAGGCCTCTAATTCTTGACAACATTCTTAAAGAATGATAAATCAGATAGCTATAATTCTTCTTAGGATTCTGTTCACATTAAATCATTCTGTGATCACATTTTTTTGCAATGCTACTGCATTTCTAGTAACAGACTCATGAACACATTAAATTCACTTCAATCCACCCACCTGTTAGACACACTGCTATCTAAGCACAAAACTTCTCACCAGGTAACTCATCTCTTCAGCTTAAAAAATTGTTTCCACGCCTTGTCAAACAGAACCCTTTTTATCTCTACATTGGAGAGTTTATTCCACTGGTTTTCATGCAAGCAGATTTAGAACTAAAAAAACAAACCAGCCACATTTCCTAAAGTTTTGATCTGTTTTGAAATGAATCTCCATAGCTCCCAGTCCGTGAAGAGGAAGAAAAGGTTACCCATGGCAAATATAAAAAAAATAATGTGTATACTCCGCAGTATTAAAAGAAGACAGAGCTTGAGGTCTCCCCTCAACCAAAGCTGAGGCAGAAATCTTCAGATTTTTTTCTTTCAGCAACTGCCAAATCCCTGGTGCGTGATTTTTGATGTGGGGTGTACTGCATATTCGATATGCTCCAGTTTTGTTCCTCTTCTCTATCCACTTTCCTTAGAGTTTCTGTTCATTTTCTGGTCTCCATTTTCTCCAGCCTCACTTTCCCATTTTCATCTTCCTTTCCCACAGATTCCTTCTCATCTTTCAGAATATGCCTATTTGGGTTTCTTTCCTTTTTATAACCACAGAGTTCTCGCTTCACTGTCCCTACCCACACTGTCAAGCTCTTCTCTCCATTTAAACCTGCATCTTTACCTGGTCAACCTGGCACAGGAGCCCTGGGAAATCCAAGCATCTTCCAAAGGGAAGAGATGTCCGTGTTATGGTGGCTCATCTGCTGACCAAGCTTGATAGTGTCACTCTCTAGACATGAGCTGACTATGCCTGAAGTGCTGGCTTCCCGTTTCCATGCAGGCCAGTTTCCTCTTGCACTGGTCAGCCTCCTACAGAGCTGAAATCTGCATCTTTTAGGGTTGTATAGACTGAAAACCTCAAATATTTTCCATGGGATAGAGCCCTAACTAAAGGCTCTGTTCACCTGAAATGTGATGCCATGGGCTTCCACAACCCAGCATGTAGGCAGACTGCACTTGATAAATGTCTGTTTATCATAACTGCAGAAGTCAGCTCTGCTTTTCCAACCTCTTTCTCCCTCGAGATTAGGAAGATAAAGGTCACATTTTAAAAAGACAGACCTTTAAAACTAAGGTTTTTTTTAAGTGCTAGCAACTAAACTCTGTGTGAAAACTTCCCATCCTCTCCATAAAATTAGGCGGCACTCGATCAACATATTCTTCTTTAAAGAGCTGGTACATTACTGACAATAGCTTAAGAACTATTTAGATACATTGACACACGGGGGTAATA
The DNA here is from genome assembly GCA_013400875.1 of Anhinga rufa. Classification (NCBI taxonomy): domain Eukaryota; kingdom Metazoa; phylum Chordata; class Aves; order Suliformes; family Anhingidae; genus Anhinga; species Anhinga rufa. The sequence continues at coordinate 10,051 of VZTV01007445.1, forward strand.
AGAAAAACCCTCTGCTACTGAGAAAGGAAGCCCCGAAATACAGAACTGCAAATTCCAACATAGGAATGCATTCAGATAATATTCCAACCAAAATTCTTACACTAATTAGAGATTGATTTTTACAAGACTTCAAATCCTTTGTGCCTCAGGGCTAGGTTACAGAACTACCAGTTTTATCACTCTTACTCTTTAGTCAAAGATTCATTTTCTGCTCAAATCAGTACAAAGAATCTGTTGCACTCCAGCCACTATTACATCCTTCAAAGACACAGTCATACTCTCTGTTAGAGAGACACAAAAGTCCTCCCCAACACCCTTTTTCATTTCAGCGGAGACAGCACTTTGGAGTGGCAGGGAGGCAAAGCCATCCTCAGCCTCGGGGGGGGGATGGAGCGGAACTTGTACTTCCCCACTCTGTGCCTAACAGGAGGATCTGGCTTATTTCCACCATCTATGCTGAACTTTTTACTAACACGAAGTGCGTTTTGTCTTAACATTTTAAATACGCTCACAGACTTCCTTTATTCTCTATTTATTCCAAAAACCTTGAAGGGTAAAAATGCTACTCCTAGGCAAAAGGCAAATTTTTAGTTTCTTAAGAGCATATTTGTGCAGTTAAAATGCCATCCTAGTTTGCTATCATTCTTTGTTCCACTGTATCTCTCCTGACTTTTCCAGCAGGGAATACACAGCCAATAGCTCTATCCTCCTGACCACGCCTTGGGCTCTGGCAAAGAGCAGCTGAGAAGAAAGCCATTTTACATATTTATGATTAAAAGATAACTGATAACCAGGATCCAGATGTTGGTCTCTGCTGGCCAGCGCACAGTGCAATTATTATTCCATTTATAGAAAGAGATGTTGTCCTGCCTTTTCCAGCCAACCAAAAGGTCTTCCATAAAATGCTCAAATACACTGAAGAGAGGCATTCAAAACAAGGAATGAAGAGGGAACGAATCGCATTTGCTCCACAATTATTGCATTATATGAATTTAACATGGCCTCAATCCTACAGCATCATCCATTCCCACAAACTCCTAGGCTCACTCTGTCAGGGTGAGTTTGGATTTCCCTCTGTGGCTCGGCACCGGCTCCCACACGGGTGCCGACGGAGAGCACTGCAGCACACAAGTGAGAAGCAAAATGTGGGCTAGAGAGGGGCGAGATCAGCCTCTTCACACCCACAGCCCAGGACAGCTTCTAATGAGGTCAATGGGAACAGGCACAAATTGTTTAAGCCACATGAAGTCTGATAGTGTTATTAAAGCTCTTCTCCCTCTGAGCTTGATCTTGGAAAAACTTCTGAATTTGTTTAAAGAACTGAGCAGTATTCTAATTCCCTGCGTTCCTGACAAAGAGCAATCCAGCCAAAGCACAGGGTCTCTTCTGGGGTTTTTTGGTTGGTGAGACTTTGGGCTGGAGGAAAGGGATGGAATAAAAATAAGTAGGGCTGAAAGGCAGGTGGTTTTCAAAATACTGAAAGTATAAAAACTATAGTTACCAGGCTGAGGGATAGCCCACAGCTTCAACAAACATATGAAGACAATTTTAACTGTTTGATATCTGGCATTTGACTAGAATATTTTAATGACTTATCTTAAATTATCAGCTTAATAAATCCAGTCACCATTTATACCAGTAAGCAATATGTTTCAGCAAAAAGCATCTGCGATTCCATAAAGGAAAAACAGGTTAGAAAGAAATACTTGGAAAAGTTATGAGAATCACTACAAATAGAAGTCTGTGGAATGTATAACTTCACACCGAGTGCTCAGATTCTGCACGCCAATACATTATTAATTTTTTTTTCAGCTGTGGACAGGAAAATGTATAAACTGTTAATCCATTATATACAGCCATTTCCTTTGGGTATTTCTAAACAATGGAAAAACAAAACTTAACTGAAGTTTAAAAATAACTTTCTGTCCACCAACATTTCAGTTTACTTTTAAAATATGCTTCTTGCAGCCTTAGAATCACTATGTGGTCATTTGTTTACTAATTGTCATAAAAAATAATAAAGTTTAAGTTATGTGTTTCCTATTAACATCACATTTTTAGAATTATACTGTGCATGGTATTCTCAAGCATTAGTGGAACTTGATAAAAATGTGACTTCTCCCAATTCTTCTGCATTTTCTCCCTTTTTCATGAACAGCTTCTTATTTCCTGAAATGTACAATATGCCTTGATTAAATAATCTGATTTTAATTTTCTCCTCCCATTATAAACACTGATTGATTCCATAAAACATCAACATCATTTATATGATATAAAATATTTACAGTCAAATAATTAAAACAAACAAACAAAACTAACAAAGAGAGCTACCCATCAAGAAGTTGTTCCTCCTCAAAGTATTTATTTCTTCCACAAAGCCTCAAATCAGATTTGATTTTTAAGGACAGCACAGATCCAGACTCCAGATAATTATCAAGTTCCTGGTCCCAAGCTATTACAGATTTTAACAGAGAACATTTCATGGGGTTTAGCATGGCCGGAATACATATTTTTAATGGTACCACTCTTAAAAACAATGGCACTATTTTGGCTGAAGATTTCACCAGCCAAACACAAACACACATTACCCCTGAGGCAGACCCCTAACTGACAAATTAGTCAGTGCTTGAAGTCTGATGAAACAACAATAAAACAAACAAACAAACAAAAAACCACCACCACCAAACAACCCAGAACTTGCTAGTGTACTGTGTCAGGAAACATTTACAGCAAGTGACTCTACATACCCGACAACAAATTAAATTCCTACAAAATTACGTCTGCTTTGGCCTCAGTTAATTTAATGCAATTTCAGTTGAACCTTACTGGTTTCAGCTTTGTAACCTCTATCAGGATTTCACACAGGGCTGGAAACTACATTGACTTGGATGGATTTGCACGGGAGCAATACTGGGAAAACACTGGCTGCCCACCCATCATCACTTCCATTGTCTCAGTGTACTTCCCACATGCATACTGCGTGAACAAAATTCTCTTAGTTCAGAGAAAACCCTGAGCTAAGCAGTAAGTATTATATAGGAAGATTATATTAAGAAAATCAAGGATGCCACCCTTCTGTTGTTTTAATTTTAAAAGAATAAAAGGAATAAAAAGCATAAAAGGACAAATCATTACCCACATCACAATTCTCTAATAGAGCAGAAGCTTCTGGTACTGCAAAAATATCTCAGAAATTACAGTTTAAAAAATAAAGTTCACTCATTAACTCATTTCCTAAAGGCAGTATTTTCTGAATATCTCCCCTTTCCCCTTTTTGCTAACACCACATTATATAACTACGTTATTACTGTTTTTCTTTAAGACTTAGAACGCAAAGTTCTGGATAGCAATGCAGACACTATTAGCTAATTTAATGGCAAACTGTTCCAAGAATAGTAATTTCATTTCAGCTGTTTTATAAATTCACTGTTTTGTTATTGTCTGCATTTGAAGAATTACAATTTTAAAAATTGTTTTTCACTTTCACAATATTCATATGGGAAAGATTATGTAACACCCCTTATTTAAAAAATCTGGATTTTTTTTTAAGTCAGAAAATTCATCCAGATATCCAAGCCATCAAGATTATTATTTTAATAGTGTATTACTGAATAGCTCTAAAGTCTCTACAATAAACAGAATGGCTCAAAACATCAGAAGGAAAAATTTAATAATTTAAAAATAGACACCATAAGTAGCACTACTATTAAAAATTATAGTTCGGTTGTCTACACAAGACTTCTAAGGTAGTTAAAGAATATCACAAACTACTATAAATCTCAGAGTTTTGTATATTAAGATGTTACATTGCCATTCTCAAAAATGATCTGTTAATATTAAAAAGAGGGAAATAAATAGTCTGGGATTTTGTTACAAAGCACCAGCAAGTTGTACATTACATACACAACTGGATAGCTGCAATGTTTATAGAAAGTCAGTCATTTAAACCTCCACTGAAAGTTCTTAAATCTTTGTTGCTGACAGTTCAGAAGACAAGCAAGAAAAGGCTTGCGCCAGAATCCACTGTTTTAAGAAAGCAAGACATTCAGTTTTTGCTAAAACATTGCCTGCATTTGCATAGAAATATTTACAATTATACAACGGAAAACATGCAACAAAAGGCGAGGTTGATTATAAAAACACACAGAAATGAATTCAGAAATTATCTTCTCAGCCAGGTAGTTTCTGATTTCATACTCCTTAAAGAAACATTCCTTTTTCCAAAGGAAAAACAACACTGAGTTTAAGAATATACTTCAAACACAGAGAAATGAAAAAACTCAGTTGTCCAGAGTTCCACTAAATTGCAAAAAGTTTAATAATTTGTCCTCTCCTGAGGACTTAATCTTTTTTTATCTTTAAATGTAAACATCGCTGCACAGATTAAAACTACCTTTAAGCATTCTGTTGCTTATCTACAGAGATAGCTACTGTTTCTCAGGAGGAGCTTCTCTTTTAATTAAAAATATAAGAAGTAGCTTTGTTACAATTCTAGCCCGACTTTACCAGTTGCCCACCACCTCCTTTGTGGCCCAGAGCACTTTCAACCCACAGCAGGCTTAGCATGTGCACTTAGACAGGCTCACCCCTGAAACCTAGGCCAAGGTATCTACGGAGTTTGCTCACAGGAGGAAGGCTCAGGGCATCACACAGCACCCACTAGGCCATGACCATACTTTCACATCCTAACTCGGAGCTACCTGTAACAACCGTGGGGCTCGGGCAGCTGTATGGGGTGGCAGAGGGGTTTACCCACAGCACGCCCAGCTCTCCCCACGCATTCCCTCCACGTCACCTCCCTCACCCCACAGCCTGTTCTTCCCTTCCTCCTCTCTCCCCTGACCCACTCCTGCTGCTAGTTTTCTGAAGGTTATATGAATATGAGGATCATCTAGAGACTATTTCCCAAATAATCAGTATTTTTAAACTGCAAATTCATCTGCAGTGCAGCTTGACTGACATGCTGTTGTTTAAAATCCCTTTTTCAATAAGATGCATTAGCAAACAAATGTATATTCATAAGGAAATTATGATAATTTTTATTTTAGACATAAACCCAGTATTTTCTCAAAACACTTTCATTTAAACCTTACTAACGCTGAATGATTGTGAAAAAAATTTTGTTTGTTTTTGTTTTAAGAGATTTACATCCTTATAAAACTATTTTGATTTAAAATTGTTTTCCTTTAAATCTCAAGCCTGACATAGAATAAACTTCTACTCTGCTTGGTTAGAAAAAGGTATCAGCTTACTATTTCTTCTTCTGGGTGCAATAATTTCAACACAAAATTTGGTTTATGTTAAGAGCAAGGCTTGAATGACTTTAAGGCAAGAAAAGGGACATATTTCACAGCCTTGTATAATCTTTCTTCCTATGAGTTAACTGTTTTCTTAAACCATTTTCTTATTAAACAACACATTCTGACATTTTGCATCTCTTCTTTGTGTACGTAAGAACTTGACCAAACTGGATACACTTACAAATTGCTTTATTTTTCTTAGTGACATTTCTTTAAAGTGATATTTTTTCATGGCATGCTCTTAAAAAGCAAGCTTATTATCTAGAAAATATGCCATATTTTCAAACTCTTTTGCTCCACTTGCTTTATGGAAAGGAAAAAAGCCCTATTTTCCACAAACGGCTGTGGTTTTCATGTCACTGAAGGGCACATAGCTTGGCTGTACACCCTACCCACTGAGTCATCAGAAACTGGACTTGGCTGCAGAATGCCATTTCTCGTTAGATCCACATATGATTGACACAGACCAACAATCTTGGGTAGAGGGCTCATGCTAATCAGCCACATACACAAACAAGAGCATTCAACCCACACAAGTTTATCCAGTTTGCATGGGCCAGAAAATAGCTTTTCATGTCCAGAATGTTGATTTTTAGGACTACTAACTATTCCTTCTTTCTTTTTTTCCAAATGGCTCAAGAGCCATGTTTATGCCCCTGACTAGAAACACCGAGGAAGCTTTCATTTAACAAAACCATCTTCTTTTAATACCTAGACTCTACCACCATTTGATCAAGGAGGGTTTGCTCTCCAGGGCAGCTAAGATACCAGCTACCTTCTTCCACTCTGCTGCAGACAACCCTAATTCTGACAGAAAAGCAGAAAGTCTACCATATCTCATTAGCAGTGTGTATATGCCTGAAGTTACCAAAGACTGAAAAGCAAAATTTTCAAAATTTATCTGTTGTTCATTTCCTTAACTTCTCTGTATTTGAAGAACGGTGAAAGCATCAATGCGTCAACTGAAAGGTTAATGCTGCATCAAAAGGAAAAGCCAAGGTATTCATTCAGAGCATTTGTACACGGATATGGATCATCAAAAGTGGCAGTTTGCTGCTGTTTTATCCAGAAAATTTTATCTCCTAAATCAGCACTGGGTACTCATGTTATAATTTAGTAAGCAAAAAAAAATAATAAATATTAGGTGATCTTGAATAGAAGAGACACTTCTTAATGTGCATGGTGATATGTAAGAGAATTTTTCAATACAGTAAGTTGCGGGAGCCAGCAGAGCTTCTCCAGAAGTATTTTATAATGATTTAGGATGTGAGTAAGAGGTATCTACCCTTGCAGCTGCTGAAAAAATCTTTCAAATAGCATTTGTTTTCCAAGGGAAGGGTATCAGTAAATTGATTGTCATGAAGGGACAGTTTGCACAGAAGCATAAAGCAGTCTGAGCCAGAAAGTTTCACTGAACTCTCGGCTTTAGTTAAACTATGCCAGAAATATATGGGAATAAACAAACAGATTAGGAAAAGAAGGCAGAAGAAAGTAATAATCTTCACTGTGAGGAATGGGGCAAATGTAAACTGAAAGGGCCTCTGTGTGTAACAGAGACTATAAAAGGAAGACTGTTTAGTGCTAAATCTGTTTTGTGTAGGCTTCTTAAGAAAAAAAATTCACACTAGCCATCCAATACCTTTATACCCAGCATGTGAACACATTTGGTCTAAGGAAGAGAAAGAAACAAAACCCCTAAACCTTCCCAGACCTTGGAAACTAGGGCCCTTTGAGTTGATAACTTTGCAGGAAAACCAAGCAATGCTAGAAAAGATCACAGCAAATGCCGTTCCTCTGCCAGACTCAGCAATGGCCACGCCGAGCCTCAGGAACTCAACCTTTGCCATGGGATAAGAGATCGCTGTGGCAGCACAGTCGCCTCCTTTCACAGCTTGAGCCCAGGAACCACAAGGGCCCCGCAGAGGGGGAAACCTCAAACTGGCAGTGTCTAATTTGGTTTTGTTTATGTTCCTGTGTTCCCTATTGATCTGCATAGGGCTTAGAATCAACAGCAAAGACCAGCAACCTCCCCAGTACAAACTGCAGAGGCAAAATAATCTCAAATGATGCTTCCTGCTCTAAATCAGAAGAGACAGCCGGATCCAGCGGCCGGCAGTTGGGAAGTAGCCCCAAAGTCCGCTTGGTACAAGGCTCCTCACACAGATCACTGTCTGTTTCAATTTATCTCAGGGCTGCAAGCTGGGCTTTCTGTTGGACATGCTAGTCTTTGTAATAAAGCAGAGCAAGCTGTGTCCATGGAGGTAGGATGTAAACCCCGCAATGAGGTGAAACAGGTTCTCAGTAGAACAAATGTAACGGGGAAGAGAAAGGGCAGAAGAAAAACAAGGTTGGAAATAATCCTTTGGGAACAGTTTAACCCTCAAGTGTCTATTACCAGAATCTCTAATTAATAGATACACTGACTCCAAAACCTCTAACGAGGACAGAGACTGAGTAGTTTGGACACTCCGCATGATAAATACTTGACAGCCACCGAAACATGCCCCACTGGAGAAGCCTTCACAAGCTTCTCAGGAGACTACAAAGTGCAGAGCATCTGCACAGTAAGACAGTCTTGCTCTCACCACAAATTAACATAATCTCTTTTTTACCCCATGCATCTCAGACTCTTAACTGCTCTCCATAAATTACAATACAGAAGGCACAGCCCATCCAGCTGTTAGAAAAGCCCCTTTCCGTTTGGTTAAAGGGGAAACAAAACAGCTAGGAAAGGCAAACCAAAAGCTACTGCTTCTTGCTGATTTTCCATAAGATTCTCACGGGACTACCCCACGTCCATTACCAGGCAGCATGTCCACCAAAAGATGCACTACATTTTGCAAGTTCTTCCTTTCTAAATAAGGATACTGCAGATTTTCAACACTGTCAGCATGATTTGCAAGATACAGGTGTTGGTTAGTCTTTAAAACAAGAGCCCTTCATACCCAGGGCACCCCCTCCATGTTACAGCCTACAGAGAAACCAGACTAAGAAACCTGTCTACTGGTATGGACCACATTACCTTTATGGAGCCCTGGAAGGCTGTATTCCTTCTCCTGTCATATACACAGAAATTCATTCATCACTGAACAAAACACTAACATGTCTTCAAGCATATGATATGTGCATTTCCAGCTGTAGTGTAAGAAGTGCCAGCATCTACCAATACACCGAGGTATGACCATCATTTAACAGATGAATATCCAGTTTTTGCACGGGAACCGGGATACTTCCTGCCATGTAACAACAAATGGATGTTAGCCCCTTCAGAAAAAGAGAGAAACAAAATACCAACACAGTTTAATTAGTCAATGGTTTGCTGCCTGCGGGTGTCTGAGATCTATGAAAGCAGGTGAAAGGCAGGATGCCCTGTGATGGACATATGATGCTGCAGCCTTGCTCCAGGTCAAAGCCCAGCACTAGCCTGAGTCTGTATACAGAGCTTCTGAAAGTAATTCTACTCCCATGGTTCCAAGTTGTACATTCAGGATTCTGAGGTGCTGATTTATAATATTGTAATTTTTCTTATTTTCCACTGAAGTTTGTTCTCAGTGCTAACAGCAATTTATTTTCAACAGCAGTGGTACCAGATAGTTTGTACAGGCACTGCTCTTGCATAGGTTGGCATGATCAATTCCCATGCTTTCAGCATCGCCAGGAACAAGTGCTGTGGTTACACAGCCAGGAGACATCTCTGTTAGTAGCTGGAAAAACCTACCACACACAACTGTTCTCAGCTAATAGATCAAGGTAACTATCAAAGAGGGACCGCATCACTTTACTGCAGCAACAGCCTTTTCCACAATTGATAAATTTCTGCCATACCTTTAAAAGACACTATCTCAAATAATGAATTTTATTTTACTATAAAATATTTACCATGTTCATATCTAAAAGTTAAGAGTGAAATGAAAGAAGGGAATATATAGCACTGATGCACCCAAGATTTTGGAATTACATTCTTCCTTCAAAGGGGCATTTGTATGTTGATAAAAATCTCTGTAACAGCAAGAAAACGACAAGCAGCAGGAGGCTGGGAAGATGGATAATTCTGGTGACAGACTGCAAAGTAAACAAATAAAAATTAAGCAGATATATTTTGCATTTTTCTTAAAACCAAAGATTCATCTTTTCTTTTTCAAAATGAAGTTGTCACCTCTATGAAGGATTAATCATAACAGAAATTGTATGATGTCATTGAAGTAAGGAAATAATAGTAAAGAGAGGGCTCAATTCCTCTTGTATGCCCATCAGCATTTAAATAGCACTTTAAAAATTCTATGAGAAAAAAGTTCTGGTTGATAATATATGGTTTAATTTCAGAGATTCAAATATAGGTACTAAAACAAGAAAGGAGAGGAAATATGTCCTATAACATGGAATATTTTTGTTGGAATAATCAGTAATACGTAGCAAGTTGCATAAGCCTCATCAACACTTCCAAAGATCTCTTCTCCTTTACCTAGGCAAGGGAATGCACAAAGGCAAATGATGGTAAAACAAGCACTTACTTGTTTCAGTAGTGTTTGGTCCAAGCTAAGTCACCAATAAAAAAAGAGCGCTTTCCTATACATCTGTTGTCTAGGTGACGTGTCTTTGAGACCTAATCTGCTAACTTTGCGGACAAAAACAAGCTTTTACTACTGTTAGCTCTGCAAAACCAATATAACCATGGCTGAGCAAGCTGGAATTTTTATTACTGGCAACGAAGTTAAGATTCAGACAGAAAACAGCTTGATTGTCAAACTCAAATGTGAGAGTTTGAAATATTAGCTGTTAGAAAAATCACCTTTTGACTTGTAAACTAAGCAGTTTTATCCAAAAGTGATTGAGAGAGAACAAGTGCAGAACCTCCTGCTGTCGTTATTACAGAGTCACTTCTGGAAACAATTCTGCTGTAGGATAACAACTCTGCCCTCTTCCCTTTCTGCCAGCCTGCATACGCCACTCACACGTGCAACTGGAAGAGCAAGCAAAGAGTGCTACAAAGCTCCAAGTATCACTGAGATATGTGAAAATCATATGGGAACGATCAAAGAGGTAAGAGACATGGAAGAAAAGGTATGCAGCTTCCTGGACAGCTGAAGCTCTGCCCTGCTATACTCTGGGCTCTACCACAGCCCTGCAGTGAGACAGTTTTTCCCATCTTCACAAGACCAAAAAGCTGCAAGCACAGAAAATCCCCTTATTGACGTGCTGACCTCCCTATAGGATTCCTGCACATTGGACTCCCCAACCCTTGGGATTTAGCCTGCTCCCAGCAGGAACTGTACAGGCAGTCCCTATTGCCCTGCTGGGGACCTGCTGTCCCACTTTGTCCAGTATCCCATTCTCCACCATGGTCACAGAGTCCTTGGCCAGGCTGTGCTGAACAAAAAGGGTGACTCTGGGCTCCTTCCCCCATCTCATTAAAGGCTTGATCTTCCCAGCTTTTTGTGAAGGGATGTACATAGCAGGATGCAGGGTGGCGAGTATCAAAGCTAGCTCTGACTTAGTTTGCTCAGGGACTGGAAACACTACAGCTGTATCACCACAGTCCTCTGCACACATTAGTCCTGATGTTTACACAGCTTTCCTACTGCTGCTACACAGGCTGGCCTGGTCATTCAGAACTAAGTCACATTCCTCTATGTATTATTACTCTACCTCTGCCCTTTCGATACACCGTNNATACACCGTGAGGTTTCTTCACTAGTTCAGATGAGGAAGGATCTAATTGGAAAAAGCAGATCCCATGAACAAGATTCTCTAAACCTGGATGTGAGACATGAGTCTCTCCTGCCTCTCTGCAAACAAAAGAATGCGGACACTTGGCCCACATTAAGATTTCTTTCTACATCCTAGGAAACAGTTATTTAATCGTTATGCAGCATCAGA
>VZTV01007446.1:1861-13478 GCA_013400875.1 Anhinga rufa
AATGACTGTCATGTCTATCAACTAAATCTATAGATCATAAATTCACAATACATTTCATTGTCATACGTGCTACCGGCCAAGCAAAAGAAAAAACATACTTGGAGACTGACAGAATTAATCTAATGGCATGTTTATGAGGCACCACTTTTTAGTGTTATTAATCCTTTTCCTTAAAACTCTGAAGTTTTATACTTGGAGTTCATTTGCTATTTCTGAAGACAAGAGGATTCAAGAAATTTGCAAACCCAGGATATAGANAGGATATAGATGTATATTATAACTTTCTCCAGAATCCACTGCAAGATACTAAGCACAGCCCTGTTTTAATTTTCTTTTTTATTTGCTCAGATTTTCAGTAATAATAATAGCAACAACAAAAACACTCTAGCTACCCTCAGATCACATCCATGTAGTCTTGGCCAAAAAAGATTTTTTGACTGTGCTCCTTAAAAAAACCCACTTAAAAACCTCAAAATGTTCCCCATGTGCTTCAGACTGAAAAGCTGGAAATGGCTAGCCTTAAAAATAGTAGAACAAGATTTACTGTGTAGAGAAAGATTTGCCCATCAAGACAAATCTGAAGAAAAGTTTGATAGCTACATTCAGAATGAAGGTATGAAATTGGCTACTTCCTGCCAGTGCCTCAGAAGTTTTCTGCTTTTGAACAACATCACCCATGCCTGTGAAGCTCGTGATTATATGGCTGATACTTTGGTGCACTGGCAGGAGCGTGTGTTTCATTTTGCAGTTNTGTTTCATTTTGCAGTTCCAGGTACCCAACCTGAGTGAGTGTTACACAGCAAGAGTCAGCACTGGCTACTCCTTACAGGCACACTAGTATCTTCTACTCCAAGACATTGTTAGGAACAACATCTGAGAGATATAGTCTAGAAGGTATAGTCGTTAAAGGAAAACAGTAAAACTTTCTGAAAGGAGGACAGGAGAAGGAAAAGAAGTCCGCAATATATTCAAGGGATAAACAGAAGAAAAATCTTTTTTGTACAACATATGCATGCAATTTCCAATTGCTTCAGTCAGACCTGAAAGGCTTCTGTTTAAGAGCTAGATATGATAAAATAATTAGGTGCTTATAAATTAAATGCCAGGCTTTAGAGAGGAATCCTGTCCCCGTAGTCAGGTACAGACATTTCCAGCATTGTGCCATGGGAGAGAGATGTGCGCAAGGCTCAGTGGGTACAATTGCCTCCCTTCAGAAAGTAGGTGCCTGGCTGGGGGCTGCAAGGAGCCACCTATGCCCACCTGCATACCTCATGTCCTCTCACACAGACAGTTCCCCAAAACCAGTACCTGAAAAAACAAGCAGCATCTGTCAGCCCTGCCTGTCTTTTGGTCCACGAAGCAGAAAATTGAATGGGAGGTTCAGTCCCCTGCTCAGTCTTCGTAAGCTCAAATTTCCATCTCCCAGGAAAGCATCCTAATCACAAATAGGGAGGTGCTGTATAAATGTGAGCAGCTTCTGAGTGAGAAGGATGGAGATTTTGGACCTTAATCTGCTTGACTCTGGCTGCGACTCACATATCATTGAGGGAGAGGGGGAGAAATTAACCCAAAGTCCCATCCAGCACTGNATCCAGCACTGGCCTACGCACATCGCTGTCCATATGTGGGTGATCTGCTTGGGTATCTGGAGTCAGGCTGGAGCACGAAAGAAAGACGATGTGGCTCTTCAGGGTCCTCCCACAAAATTACTTCTATCCCTGTGAGATGTCAGAATGAATTGCCGCTCACAGTAGATTGTGCAGCTGTTCAAACTATGATTGTGCTGCCCTCTGGGTGCTCAGAGCTTGGCTCTCTCTCACGCTGAACATGCCTCTGAGCAAGAAATTCCCAGATAATAGCGGTTAGATAACCAAAGTAGCTGATACTATTTTTTAAAAGCCTTTATCCCTCTTCCCCTCCCTTAATCTAGTGGTTGACATCTTAGATATTGAGCCGCTTGGGGCAGGGCCCATGTAGTCCTATTTTTAGAACGTACCCAGCACATTATAGGCCTAATACAAGCCAAATATGTTATTCTAAGTCAGTATTGGAAAAAGGTTGTTGTTAAGAGCAATGCACTTCTGAGGTTGCCAAGCAGGCTGTAGGGACTGCTGGATGGTACACAGCAGATTTACCTCCCCCTGCTCAAATGCCTCCTTCCATGTTTCAGAAGCTAGGAGAGTGGCCGCTCTGCCGAAGATACTTGCTGCATGATTTCATGCTTCTGAAACTTCATCAGAGCATTTACCTACTCCCATCTCCTTAAGGCTGGAACAAGAGGGATCACTGGGTTTTTCTTAGTATTTCTTCCTTCTTCTCAATATCCTAGAAACTATAGATTAATTTTCTGTGTGCCCTTTATGCGGTCCCAACCTCTGCGTAATGACACTTGTTGAGGGAAGTTGCTTCAAAAATTGCTTCATGAATTCAGTTCCTTCTGAATTTCCTTAACAATGACGCAAAAGCTTTCCTTTCTTCAAAAAACTCATTCTAGACTAATACAAAGCCTCTCTCAACTAGGTAAATAAATAAATTTATTTATTTAAACAAGCCCTTTTCACTAAGCTCCTATCAATTCTATCTATCAATATATGTATTGATAAATATATTGATTTTCTATATATTGAAAAGCTTCTGAGACACAGCTCTGCATGTTCATGATACAGAATACTATTAATGATCTTTTCCAGGTCTCCCTTGCATCATTATTACACCAAAAATTTTTCTCTGTTCTGTGCTTAGATAAATTGCAGAAAGCATACCTGTGACATTTTGAAAAAAAAGCAAGAACTTTTAACAAGAACACTTTTAATTTCTGATCTAAATGTTTGTGCCAGAAGAGATTTACAGAGCTGGAGGATTTCTATTCAGCAGGGTCTATCTATCTAGAAGAGGAGAGAAAAATAGAATTGCTGTTTACGCCTCTCAAGGACATTACTCTCTGAGGTCTGTAAGACACAATAATGTACCTCAAATTTATCTTCCTATTCCAAGTCCCATTTAGAAATCAAAAGAAAAAAAATCCAACAAATAATATTAATTTATATCTATAAACCTCTGACATAGACACTTCTTTTCTGAAGTTTCATTTGTGATATCTACACCTCTGTCTTTATTTGCTGTGTTTCTCTTCACACTTCAAAAAGAAGATATACAAAGCTTTATTCGGATGAGTAACTAGTGTTGGTGACTTAAATGCACTGGTCTCAGGACTAGGTTCATTTTTATTTCTATCTCATTTAATATCCCTTACACTTGTATTCTAACATATGTAAGTCTGAATATATATATATATCACTTTCTATTCTGCTTGGTTTTGTTCTGTTATGTTTTTTTTCTGTAGCAATTGCAGGTATCTGATCTACTTTTACCATGCAGATCTGGGATACATTATATCTTAAAGATTATTGTGTGAAGAGGAAAGCCAGTGAAAAGCACTCAAATTAGTTCTCATTTCTCTGTAGTTGATTGTTTTTTGTGTAGTTCATCAAGAATTAGCCACTTCTCCAGTAAGGGACTAGGAACTGATTAAAAAGCTGCAAAGGAATATTTCTCTAAATTGTTGAAGTAGTATCTTAAACTCTCTCCAGAAAAAAAGGAAAATAAGATTTTTAAAACATCTACTTCTGAGAAATACAGAGTAGTCCATGGAATTATCTATATATTTATTACACCTGCTCCACACTTCTGTTGGATATGATGGCCACAGCCACTAGAATATGTAAGAGCTTCTCAAGGAGTGGTGTATGAGCCTAGGGTATTTCTGTGGTAGAAGCTTTTTAACTTTCTTTCTTTGAAACCTTTTAAATTTAAAAAACTGTAGATTATATCCCAAGGCAAAGTCAGTGCTGCACTGTGTATACTGGAATAGATCACAGTGTAAATAGAGGAAAAATGAAAATAAAATTCCAGCTGAAATACTTGTCCAGGAATAGTCTACCCAGATTTAAAGGTTACAAAAAGCCAAAACCAAAGAAGTATTTTCAACACTAATCTTATTTTCAAATTATTAAAGTCTTTCCAATAATAACATTGGTTTAAAAATAATAATAATATTTACCATCCCCTAAGTGCCAGGAATTAAACTCTTTGGGATATGCATTTTTAGTTCCTAAGTGACACATGGCAAGATAATATTACCTTCCAAGAGTTTCTGTGCCTGTGCTGGGGGCTTAAATGGGTATGCGTTCTCCAGACCTTTGAGACCTGTCTCTGGGATGTGCCAAAACCTTGTTACTCACTGTTGTTTCTATTAGATACTGCTACTTATTGCCACTGTTTAAACAGGTCATTAGCCCATAATAGAAGTAAAGTAGGAGGAAAGGATGAGCTAAATGTGGGGTCAGGAGTAAGCACACACCTTGGAGAACATCCACCATGTCTTTTTTTCCTTGTAAATAACTATAAGTTATATAGCTTCCTTGTAAAACAGATCTGGGCTGTCCAGATTCACTGTGAAACAATGGGAGACTCTGAGAGTCGGTATTCTTGGCAGTGTGGATGGTATTGCCAGGAACCAGGAGCAAATACAGGGACGTGGGTTGTTGCAAAGATACACGACCTCCATGTGTATGGACATGACCT
This sequence comes from Anhinga rufa, assembly GCA_013400875.1. Taxonomy (NCBI): domain Eukaryota; kingdom Metazoa; phylum Chordata; class Aves; order Suliformes; family Anhingidae; genus Anhinga; species Anhinga rufa. The sequence continues at coordinate 6,446 of VZTV01007446.1, forward strand.
TACCAGAAATCCTTGAAACCTGCCTTGCTTGTGTATACTTTTCTGGGCAGCAAAAGCAGGGAATAAATGCATTACCCTTGTCAAAGATGAGAAATCTTAACAAGGAAATCCTTTTGGAGTGAAGACTTGGAAAAAGCCTTCCTGTGGATTTTGCAACATAACTTCTAGTTGCTCAGTGACTGACTCCAAAGCTACTGAAGCAGCTTTTCCCAGCTGCAATAAAAGCAAGCCAAATTTCACCAGGAATTAATTGGGCTTATGGTATTTTCAAGAATGGCATTTATATGGAGAGGAAATTCACATACATCCTTGTGAAAAAATACCCAGGGTGAAAATCATAAAGAAATAAAGGCAGAGAAAATCTACTGAAAATGCTGATTCTTTCTACAGTACTCACTATTACTTGTGGGGTTTTTGTTTTTAAATATCATAGTCATACTTGTGATTTCAGAGTGAATGGTGATTCCTATTGTCAAGATCAGAAAATAAATTACTGATCAGACACCTTCAGAGAAAATATTAGTAATTTTAGCAGCAAGAGCCTGATTTTTGAAGGACTGTTGATTTTCTGTTCTTTAGCTCTGTACATTTGGCTGTAAAGCTTGTCTTCTTTAAGTGCTGCTGAACAGAACCCCAGTATGGTGTACTGACTTACATTTTATCTTTACATGAAAATCTTAAAATTACTTTGTTTTCCCTGGGTGCTGGTATTTCCAGAAGGTACAGAAATACGCTCCTCTTTGCCACCCAGGCAGACAGTTGCTGTGCTGGCCTGCCAGTCAAACTGAATGGGCTGCCCTGAAAGCTGAGGAAATCCATTACAGTTTGGACACTTGTGCAGTGTCAAGTGATCTCAGTTCTTAAGGCTGGAGATTATGTGAGGAGTGATTAGCACGGCACTTGTCCAAGACACAGCAAGGGTTATGGCCGTCCTTATGGTCAGCAACTGCACAAATATGAAATGGGCTGAGTTTGTGGAAGTAGGTTTCCACAAATTATTTGAAGTGTGGGCTACCTCCTATCTCTATTTATTATTCCAGTTCTTGGTGTAGCACTGATGAAAAACTCTGTTTACTTTAAACCGTTCCCATTATCAGGATGGCGTTAGAGGCATTTTCCCCCAGTGCTGCTTCTGCAGTAAAGCGCTGGCAAATGTGACATTATGACAACCGTGTTTAAAAATATTCAGCTTAAGATGAGGAGCTGTATTTGTTCTGTAAACGTCTCGGTGTTTTAAAAAACAAACTTGCATGTCTGTCACCTTCTGCTCCCGCCATAGGATCTAAGGCAAATAAATATTTGTCCATTTTGTGTCAGGGGCTGGGCAATGCGGGGAGCAGAGAGGAGTGGTGGAAGGTACAGCTAATGCCCCTGGCCTGCCGCGGCTTCTCTCGAGGTGTCTGCATGATTTGGGAGAGCGGTTCCCCAGAGCTTCAGACAGCACCACAAGAGCTCCTGTCTGGGAATCCCTTTGTCAGAGGTCACGGACAGGCCTGGCATGCTCAAGCCCTTGCTTTCATTTTGAGGAATACTGTTGGCAGATGAAGACATACAAAGAAACCCATTTAGACAGGCTTTATTACTCCGGTCATCTGGCGCACCCTCCTCCCCCCGATTGCGATAGGCTTGGAAACCAGAAAAAAAGGAGGTTCAGAGAGATTTTACTGGTTTGTTGTCACTGTCAATAAGTAATAGCTCTGTTTTTAATAGCCAGCCTCTGGGTAGCACAGCCTCCGCCTGCCACCCAGCAGACATCTAAGTAAGCGCTTTTCGCAGAGGCGGCAGATGGATGACTATATATTACATAACCTGCCTCTGCCAAGTCCTGCACAGTTCCATGTGTGGCGCTTTAAGGAAAGTTTCAAATAAGCCCATGAAATGTGCATGCTTGCAGATTTGGGTCTGGCTGTAAATTTTGCCAGATGGTTGCTGTGCCCTACCCTGAGCAGTGCCGCTGTGCGTGGCCCCGAGCTGTGCCTGGCATGGTTGCAGAGGCACCCCAGGCCTCACTGGGGACATGGCCACGCATGGACCTTGCTGGGGAGAGAGCCACATCTGGCTGCCTCTAGGGATATGGCTGCATGCGAGCCTTTCTGAGGAGGTGGCTGTGCGTGGATGTCCCTGAGGAGATGGCCACATGTGGGTGTCCCTGAGGAGATGGCCACGTGTGGGTGTCTCTGAGGAGGTGGCCATGTTTAAACCTCTCTCTGGGGCTGGCTGGTTTGTGGAGGATGCTGAAGAGAAGCCATGCATGGCCAGGAAACTGCTTGGCAAGGGAATGGCCCCCCAGGGCAACCAGAGGGAAGAGAGAGTGGCAATGCAGGAATGGGGATTTTCTTGAGCAAAACGCCTTGTCTGCTCAGAAAGGGATGTGCAGCTCTCGGGGGGAGGACAGAAAACGAGTATTGCTCCAGGTGTTGCCTGAACCCTTGTTCACTTGTAGAGACCGTTGCAGCAGCCTGCGTAACAGGAGCTATCTATCTGCTGGGAACTATTAGCTCCTTTACTCACAAGAATGGTGTGAGGGCTTTAGCAAAGATGGGAGCCTAGGTGTAAGTGCTGCAGCTGTGGCAGGGTTGAATATCTCTTGATTAAAATAATTAATAAATCAGATCTCAGAAAGAAAAATTTTAATTTAGAATATTGTGTAGGTGTATGTTAGTGCTGCAGACATAGCTGATGATAATACCTAGGTCTTAAAGAGTCTTTAGGTATCAAAATAACTTACAAAGGAGGGCAGAGGGGACCAAGATGGAGGCTGGCAGGAGTGGACCTTTCAGAGAAGCCTGGCAGCCCTGTTACTGCAGTAGGATGATTATTCCTTGAACGATGAGCAGTAACAACCATAGGCTCAGAACTGACTGCAGAAGCTGTTGGTCTGATGGCAGCCCTACATAATGAATGGGAAACTCTAAGAGGGAAAGTGATCTTGTGCTGTCCTCGAAGTTCCAGGCAGGTGCTGTAATTCGTCTTGGATGTATATAGAGTGCTTGGATGCCATGCTGAGGATGGTGATAGAGGAACATGAACAAACAAACAAATTCAGCTAAAGTATGGGACAGTCTTGGCTAACAAGTCATGTTGGATCATGATTACAGCATCATACTACAGAGTTCTGTATGTGTGTGTTTTAACGGGGATACAAATGAGTGACTCACCCAGCGCTCTGTGTTGTAAGTCACTAGATCATGAACATGGCATAGCTCAGTTTCCAGCTAAGAAACACTTCATTCAGCAGTTAAGTGAGTTGTTATCTGGCAGTCATTATATCTGTGATTTACAAGGAACATACAGATCTGCATTACCAGTGTCAAAGACCACCAATATAAAATACAGCAAATGGGATTTTTATCTTTCAGCACACAGCAAGAGTAGATGCATGAGCCACACTTTTCAGGCTGTATGTAATCAATCTAACATAAGACATTATCTCCAAAACAGAAGACTAAACTTAGGACTGCTTTACATGACTTCTTACCTTTAAATATATTTGACAATCTGCTCCCCCGGTATCTTACAAGCTCTCTGTGGCCACTACAAGATGTTCATCACCAGCATGAAATGGTTACTGATGCAAAGTGAAGCTATTATGTCAGAGGAATCTGCTGACAGGCTAAGGAGCAAACACTTAACAAAAATCAAAGTCCATTTCTATTTTGTGTTTTAAATCAGCTTAAACAATATCTCAAGATGAGAAAAATGTGCACAGACTAGAAAAGCAGGCAAGGAGTGAATGAATACCTCTCAACAGAGACAAGGAAACTGTAAAAAATGGAAAGTTAGAAAACAAATTGAGGATTTAGCAGTGACTGTATTTCTTTCATATTTTGCAGAGTTACTTTGTCACAAGGAAGAATTCGAGAGTTGGAAAAGAAAACAGAATGTCTTAAACGTTGCATCTGGAGCAGATATGGATATCCTTAAAGCAAATAATTTCTAGGGCTGGTTTTCAGAAGTACAAAGCTTCTTAATTGTGTTCAGGAAACCATCATTAGTGTAAAATTTGGACCAACACTACTCTCGCTCAGTCTCAGAGCACATGAACAATCAAGAGACTCTCAGACCTGCTGGGCACCCTCAGTGGGAAGCGAGAACTCAAGACCTAATGACACTTGGATCATTTCATTCACTTAGGTGGGCTCCAGTCTGGCAAGCACTTAGGATGTAATGATTAGGGCTGTGTAAACAAATGGAAAATTATAGCTTTGCTATTATTTAATAATTTTTCCTCGAAAGGAAGCTGAAAAAACCCATGCTGAATAAAACATTTAGTTTAATCCAAACAAAATCTCAGGCACATGCAAGTAAGCTATAGGAAACAAGTAAACTATAGGAAACAAACTGGGTAAAAGTCAGAATAATTATTATCTCTTTCTTTTCTACAAAAATCAAGCCAGGAAAAATATTTTCACAGACAAAGCTATTCAACAGTCCCCATCCAAACTTGGAAATAGACTTGGGACGACGAAAATCATGTGTTCTGGAGTTCTCTGAAGGTTTTTTCCCCCAGTTCTTGTGCCTAGCTTTGCATATAAAGAGAGTTTATTTAAATGCAATGGGGTTATTCCTACATAAAAAAAATGCCAAGTATTTGCAGTATGCAGCCTTTACATGTGTGTTACAACTTATATTGAGAATTCAGTCCATTTTGTTGTGAGTAATCATATGGATATTGCGATGAGAATTTTACATGGACATTGCCTTCTGGTTTTAATGTGTTAATTGATAATAAATGTTCTGTGTTTGTCAACATGGTAGGATGAACTCAGAAGCAAATGGATTTAAAATGGGGATGAATTTTGGTCTATATGTTTATGTCTCACCCAGATTTTTAAAAATGTGTAGTGTCAGAGCAGGAAATTAATGTGTCCTATGATCTCAGTGTTGTGTATTTATAACTTGGGTTAAAGGTGACATCATAAACCTTCAGAAAGTCCTTGTATACAGAAAAAACAATGAGGGGGAGAAGACTGCTGACCTCTCATTCACATCACGAACACTCAACCATAAAATCAGGGGTTGATATTATTAATTTTTGTAAGTCAAAAGTTCTCTATGTGGTGAATCTATGTTGAGAAATGCATTGCTCCTGTCTTGGAGATAAGGGGTTTGACTGTTAAAATCCCTTTTGAATGTGGGGATTTGGGGCTTGATGTTATTATAAATAGTCCTTTCTGCAAAAACTAGGGAAGGAGAAAGGGAAGAAGAAAATAGAGTTTCTTCCCAAATTGTCCCATGTAGGTAAGAAAAAGGGCAATTTCTTTCCTGCCTTTCAAGGGGATAGGTTGTGGGACTTGCTGTTGCCCAGGAACAGTGAGAAGTCAAGGTCCTTCATTCCTTACACATTTACTCCATGGTTTCAGTAGCAGTAGCAAAAAAGAGTATTTATCTTTCCTTGAGAAATTCTGCAAGGTTATGTGTATGTGTGGGCCCCTTCTACTACTCCCCTGGAATGACCTGCCCCACTCTTTCCCCACACACTCTTCTCTTTCTCCCATTTTCCCTGAAGTTAAGAAGTCTGGAAATAATTAAGAAATCCAGTCAGCTCTCCAGCACTATATAATTCAATTTACTGCTCAGTGTGTGAAAATTTGAGCTCAAGGCACTGTTTATCTGTTATAAAAATGCTTTCTTGTAGGAGAAAAAACATTCTTCCTGGTTGCTTGTGGCACATGGCTAGTTACTTAAATCATTAAAACCATAGGTCTAATCATTATGAGCAACATATTTTTTGGTGTTGCTGTTTTAGAGTACATGGTGCTTTACTTCTTGGAACACAGAACACAAAAGTAGAAAGTAGAAGAGCACTTTTGCAGTGTCTTCACCATCATCCAGTACTGACATAAGAACAGAGATATGATAATAGCCCCACTGTGTCAACATGAATCAGGACGGCAGATTCTTGACTGGATTTGAAGAACTATGTTAATAAGGCTGGGGGTTAAGAAGTAATACTGCCTTATGGTCTTCTTAGTCCCATACAGCCAACCATACAAATGCTTGAAATTGTATAAGATGTAATTAAAGTGTTTGTTTTTCAAAGAAATATGCTATGTCATGATATTCCCATTTTCAAAGAATTTTGCATACCTGCTTTTTGCCCAGGATTAGAACTGGAAACACAAGAGTGACAGAGCTTGCTAATACACAGCAGCATGTAGGGAAGTAAAGGCTTATTTAGATGGTGTTATACATAGGCATCTTCCTGGTTTTCTTGGTTAGAAAAATACATGGGTTTTAGAGTAATGCATTCTGCCCAACCCCTCTCTGCTCGTGGTGGGCCTTGTGTTAAGACTGCCCTCACTGACTGTATCTACACTAGCAACTTAAATATACCTGGGACCATTCCCTGGCTGTGAGGCCAGCTGGCACAAAGCACCCTCAGCCATATTATTAACACCTTGCTGGGAATGATCTCTGGCTTCTGCTAACTCCCAATACTACAGAGCACAAGGCTGAAATCATGCCTGGGACCATTCTAACTAGTTAAAATATAGACTATTTAATCTATTGCATTTATTTTAATAGTTAATAAACTGATATTTAATTTATGAGTAGAGATTTAATTGTGCACACAGAAGGGATCTCTTTTATATGTATCTCTGTAATCTTCTTGAGGTGCAGGACAGGTAAGGCAAGGAAGTGGTATATGGAGAGTAACAGGAACAGCCAGAGCTGAAAATGGGTGGAACAGTGTTTTCTTGCTCAGGATCCCCTGGGCTTGCATAGCTGTGTAGAGTTTGACCTTCCACTGCAGGCCATTTGGCATTTGTAGGTAATATAAAGCGGTTCAAATTATTTACTGGAGATGGCTTTCTTAAAGCCGTAGATACTAAATTTCCAAAGAAACCATGTCTAGCTAAGGAAAGAACATCTGTCCACTCCTTCTGCTTGGCTAGTCAACCTATTTTGATGACCTGTAAGACATATCTGAGATGATAAAGAAATAATTTTGTATGCAACTGTTAGCTGTAAACCTTTTCTATTGACTTAAGATATTTTGGTGTCTCCAGAGGTGACACAACATTTGGCA